>JAHHZJ010002451.1:0-203874 GCA_021437245.1 Aegilops speltoides
GGACTAATGTCCTGGCGAAGAAGAGTATGAACTTCGAGCGCCCTCTCAAAGCTACCCCAAGCATAAGCAGTTCTCCGATTAGAGGAGGAGGTATATAAACCTGCATCACCAAGCACACAATACGGGTTGACTGACCACCTCGTGGTCGCGATAGAGAGAGGCCTCTAGGCCCTCCACTAGAACAGCGTACTCCGGCATCGCTCAGCACAAAGCCACGGGGGAATGCGCCGACTTCATGAGACATATTGGAAGATAAGGCAAGACAATCAAGATCGATCTCACGGGTTACGTGGGCGCCTTACGATGTGCGGCAGCGACCATCGCGCCGGATACTGACAAGTCGGCGGCGGGCGAACCACAGAGACAAAGCTCGTTTGAGCTACGTCGTGATATAGCCCAATACTGGCGCCGCACACCCACTATGCTTCACGGGATGAAGTAATGGATCATCAAATCGAAGGTTTAAACCCGTGAATATTGAATCCTATGATGGCTGCCATGACCCAGCGGTTTGGATCGAAGACTACCTCCTTCACATCCACATGGCCCGCAGTGATGATCTTCACGCCATCAAATACCTCCCTCAAGCTTAAAGGACCACCCGGCATTGGCTTAACATCTTGCCGGCGGAATCAATTGGGTGTTGGGAGGACTTGGAAGCCGCATTCCTTGATAACTTCGGGGCACGTAAATGCGACCACCGTGACGTCGACCTAAGCCATATAATTCAGCAGCGGGACGAATCGGCCAGACAATTCTGGACACGGTTCTTAACGAAGAAAAGACAAATCATTGACTGTCCGGATGCGGAGGCCCTCGCGGCCTTCAAACATATCATCGCGATGAGTGGCTTGCCGGCACAGGGACGGGGAAAAGCCGAAATCCATGGCAGCCCTCACATCACTCATGACCGCTTACGTGCGGGGAAAAAACAGCTATCTCGCAGGCAACAACCTCGGCAAAAATTCTGGCGGTCACGGATACCAAGGACCACAGCGGCAGGTCGCGTCAAAACAAGCACAAATGCCGCATCACATGGCGACAATCACGAGGATCACAGTGTAATGCGGTTCGGAGGCTCAAACCGGTCGTGAGGAAAAAGCCATTCAAAAGAACTAATCCAGGGTCCTTCCAATTTGGACCGAATACTCGACCGCTCGTGCGGATACACGGCACTCCGAAAAACTAGACTAATCACACCAATAGGGACTGTTGTGTATTCAAGCAGCGGTAGGCAAGTTAATTGCCGAAAACAATGACAAGGGGCTGCAGAGGCGATGACAAGGAAGAGACCGACCGCCGAACAATAGAGGGCGAAGGTTTCCCCACAAGTCGCAGACGGTGAACATGATATCATAACCCACATACCCAAGAGGGAGAAGAGTCGCTTTCGAGGGCGTATATGCGATGGAGCAGTCGCCCAGTTCAACCCATGGTCCTCCGCCCGATCACTTTTGATCAAAGGACCACCACCGGCATCCGCCACGGCGGATTCGCGCGTGGTTTTAGACCCAATGCGTCGATGGATTTCACCTCACCGAGTCGATGGACTCTTGGCGAGAACTTTGAACCTGCTTTATCATGATCACTGAGTGTGCAAGATGGGCATAGAGCCCTCAAGGATTAAACCCACAAAGATGACCTTCAAAGGCGTCATACAGGTGTAGAGGCCAATTGTACAGGCTCGGTCACACTTGAAGTGGTCTTGGATCCCGGATAACTTCAAAGCGAGTTAATCTTGACATCGTTCCGTTCATGGCGGCTATCATACTCTCTGCTCGAGACGGACTGCATTTGCAAAGTTCAACGCGGTGCCGCATTGCGCATACCTCAAGATCAAGATGCGAGCCCTCGAGGAGTCATCACGGTCAGCGGAAACATCGAGCGCTATCTCCGAGCGGAGGAACATCTGGCGCTCGTGGATGTGGGTGCAGTGCAGCCTCTTAAGGCAATTTCGAGTCCGGCCGTTAAGCGGCCCAGACACGGCTAAACGCGTGCCGGAGTAACCTACAACAAGACCACAGCACGTTCCGAACGCAGCGTAGCAATCATTTTACCCCAGCCCTTGCAAAATTGCAAGGCGGTCCTTCGCGTACTTCATTATGCTCTGGAGATACCATGGGCATAGGGGGAGGGCATGACCCGCAGCATGCAAGCTTGGCTTAACCCACACACGGGGGCTCCCAAGTGTGTCATTCTTTTTTCCTTTTTTCTTACCCACGGGACTCCGTTCACGGAGGCCTGTCCGTGATAGACCTGCCGAACTCACGATCAAGCAGCCGAGGAAGGAGAAAGGCTACGGCAGTATCTAGGTGGTCTCCATTACGAGCATTAAATCTATTTTATACACCATTCGCAGCCTATTCACGGAGGGAGACATGTTTAATAATCCCATCCCTTGCTTACCGCGACTATTTGTATCGTTCTGCATTCATGGCGATGTTTCTTGAATAAAAAATGCATCGCTTTTTTGCTTATAATTGCATTCCTTTCTTATACATATGTTCATTTATGACATGTTGCACCGTACACTTTGGTACGGCTAAATACACCAGGGGCTTAAGTTCCCCACATTATGGTGTGATAAGTCCGAACACTTTCACAAGTCGGCACCCGAACTTATAGCATTATATACATCGACTCGAATCATGTCTTGGGTTAATAGTTGGGTTTGCGGCTCCCATGTTTTGGTACCTTACGTTCCATTGTATCGGCTAAGGTAGTATTTGGAGAACCCTGCGATTGCACCCAGTTGAGTTAAGGCGGCGCCTCGATTGAAAAGCTAAAAGCGGCCGTCATGATGAGGCGGGAGCGCATGTGTTCGAGAGGTTTTTGAGTCCCTAAAGACTTATGCCTCTTAGAAGCGAGGAACGGCTTTTCGACCTGGCGTGGATAGCGACCGAATTGGCCTTAGAACACTAGGGGCTTCGCCGAAATTTAAAATTATAGAATTCTATGGCTAAGTGAGAGTGTTCAAGCATTATAAGTCTGGTTGCCTTGTTACGTTGTGTTGGAGCCTCCTAGATGGACCCAAAAATGGAAACAAGAGCTCAAGTTTATCCGAACACCCCAGCACTTTTCGTGGCATGAGGCTTGAAAGCCGACGACTTGCCATCTCTCAGATTTGATAAGCGGCCGCATAGAAGGTAATATTTTAAATTAACAAGCGTTGCTTAGCGCATATGAACAAAGTTTTTCAAGCGCATACAGGGATAACAAAATGCTTGAGTCTACTCAAATATTACATCTTTGGAGCACTCACCCATAATAATGTAGGCACCCTTCAGGACACTCTTATAATACATCTCGGGTGTGCGATACTCCTTGCCCAGGCGGTGGCGTCCGTCCAAGCTTCTCAGCGTCCATCTTGCCCCAGTGCACTTTAGCACGGGCAAGGGCCCGACAGCACCTTCAATGCAAAGATGATTGCTTGATGACTTCAACCCATGGACAAGCATCCACCAAAGCCGCCGCACCGGGCCGAAGAGCTCCAAAGCATGGCCTCCTCCCAGGCCACAAAGCCGAACTATGAGGCCCTTCATGGCCTGTTTGGCCATGTTGTAGCTCGACCAGCTGCTTCATTTGGTCGCTAAAAGCATCGGATGTCCTGGCCTCAAACATCTGAGACGAGGAAAACCTTCTCCGTCGAGCTCCCCTCCTTGGCCACTCAGAAAGCGGCGAGATCGGACACGCTGCGAGGCAGATCTGCGAACGATCTGGAGAGCTCGAATTCGGGTAAGTAATGGTGTAATTCACTTTAACATGCTTGCTTTGCATGAAGAATGCCTTACCCGCCGCTATTTTCTTCAAATCCTCGATTTCGGAGGGCCTTTGGGCATCGGCCTTAGCGGCTTTGGCACTCTTAAGAGCCGCGCATAAGCTCGGACTCTCGAGTCTTGAGTCACGCTCCAAACTCTCGTGCTTTTCCACGAGGCACTGGAGCTCTTGCTGTACCTCCGCCACTCGCGCCTCCCCTCGCTTCTCTCTCGGCCCGTTCGCGTGGCAGCATTCGTTCGGGCCACAGAACCGCCCTCCTTCGAGGTCGCCACGGTTCGTGGCCCCGAGTACCCACGTTATCCTTGTCATTCCTCTTGCAGACCAAATCCTTTTTGTAAGGTACAACTTTAATAAGGTGTTACTCACCTTCCTTGTCCTCGAGCTGCTTCTTAGCACGGCGAGCTCGCCCTCGGACTGCTCGAGGCTTTGCTTCAAAGCATTGACCTCCATAATCAAGGTCTGGCAGAGGTCAAAGCGCCCGCCTCGCAATCCCATATTGACATATTTTTAAGACTCCTGCGTATATCTTTTTAGATCCTCGGTCCGGCTTTTCTTTCCGAACAAGAACCGAGCATCAGGGAGCTCTGTCTATGCGGTACTATTTTACATATATTAAAATTCTTACCTCAAAGCATTGTTAGAAGGCTGCGTGAAGCCTCGGTCAGCCCACTTTTAGCGAGCTGAACCTTTGAATCACCGCACTCATGCGGTCACGGTGTTCTTCTTGATGGAAGCGCCGTTGGCGCCTCCGATAAAGATTATCCGCGCCTCCGGTTGGGCGGGCCGCCCGGTGTCAGATCTTGCCCTTCTTCTGAGCCGAGACGGCCGCGGACTCCGGAACCACTGCGGGTTCGGTGCGGAGTCCGATGCAAAGTCCAGGAGGTTGCCTGCAGCACCTCCGTGGCCTCCTCCTCTGGTGGGTCCTTCACGGATCCCACTCGGCGTCACTCGGCGTCACGGGGTGGAGGCGGTCGGAAGATAATCCATATCCGACGTGCCCAAGGACCCGCCGTCGAAGGGAAGATCGTCCTGGCGGACTACTGAGGTTGTATGCGGCATTAGAAAAACACCATGCAACAAAAAGAAAAATTATATATCATCTAGGAGTCCTGGATACTTACGACTGGCGCCGCTTGGCCCTTGAGGGCCACTCCTCGTCGCCCGCCACCGACGTTGGTGGAACAGTCCGGGAAGGGTCCTTCCTTCTTGGACCCTCATTTCTCCCTCGCTGGGGAGGCCTTCTCTCTTCTCTCACCGGGGAGAGGCCTTTGTTCTCCTCCTCGTCCTCGTGGGAGGAGTCCGCCTTGAGTCATCTGGACGATGAGTCCGATACCACACGGACGCCGGAACTACTTGGGTTCCGTGGCCTTCTTCTTGGCACTTCCTTCTTCTCAAAGGACTACGTAAAAGTGCCGGACCAGCAGCCCTCACAACGCGAGCATCCGCTGGGTCTTACGGAAGGGAGCAGACGAGTTAACTGTCTGGACGTTGCACTGCCAGGTCTGTTAAAGGTATTGGGAGTTTAGATCCCGTGATAAAGTCAAAACATGAAAAGCAAGTGTCCCATAAAGGATAACATGGCTTACCTCGCCAGCGGGCCGCGACAGCTGAATCCACGATCTTGATAGCGGATGTGGGATCTTGGCGCCATTGAACAGCACCCTCCGTGCAGCTTCAGACGTAGTGTCGAAGAGCCCGCCAAGGACCGGTGTAAGCTTGGGATCAAACTCCCACAAATTGAAGTCCCGCTATGGAAGGGGAGAATCCGTGAGATGAGCATGACCTGGATTACGTTAACAAGCTTGCTTCTTGGTCACCAGGGTTTGGAGACAGGATCGAGTCCGGTCAGGCTCTTCGAACTACCCCATAGCAGCCCTTCTCTTTCGTGGAGGTGAGCTGCAGGGGATGCGAGATCTGAATTCGAGGGCCGCTGCCCATTTAGGGTCACGCTGGCTCGGTGATGTAGAACCACCCCGATTGCCACCCTTTGATGGATTCCACGAAGGCACCTCGAGCCCGATGACGTTGGGCATTTTGCCCACCGAGGGAGTCTCGACTAGGGGTGTCCGGACGGCCGGACTATCATTATCCGCCGGACTCCAAGACTACTAAGATAGAAGATTGAAGACTCGGCTCGTGTCAGGATGGTACTTTCTTGGCGTGGAAGGCAAGCTTGGCAATATGGATATGTAGATCTCCTACCATTGTAACCGACTGTAACCCTAGCCTCCTCCGGTGTCTATATAAACCGGAGGGCTTTAGTCCGTAGGGACAACATACATCACAACAATCATACCATAGGCTAGCTTCTAGGGTTTAGCCTCCTTGATCTCGTGGTAGATCTACTCTTGTACTACCCATATCATCAATATTAATCAAGCAGGACGAGGGTTTTACCTCCATCGAGAGGGCCCAACTCAGGTAAAAACATCGTGTCCCTCGTCTCTCGTTACCATCCGCCTAGACGCACAGTTCGGACACCCTACCCGAGATCCGACCGGTTTTGACACCAACATTGGTGCTTTCATTGAGAGTTCCTCTGTGGTCGCCACCGATAGGGCTTGATGGCATCTTCAATCAACAACGCCGTCTGTGGTGAGACTTTCCTCCCGGACAGATCTTTCAGATTCGGCGGCTTCGCTCTGCGGGCCAATTCACTTGGCCATCTCGAGCAGATCGAAAGCTACGCCCCTGGCCGTAAGGTCACATTCGGAAGCTTAAACTTCACGGCCGATGTCCGCGGAGACTTGATCTTCGACGGACTCGAGCTACGCAGTAAGCGCCACCGCGCCTTGCGATCGATGGGCACGATCAGTTCTGCCGCGAGCGGTGCCTTGGTAGCGCACCGGATCCGCTTCAGCCATTAGCCCGAGCCGATCGCCCAGGTCGAGGGCGGTGGATAGACGCCGCCCGGGGGCTTCAACATCCACGGCGATGGAGCGAACACCGATCTTGTCCCTGCAAAACCCGTGATTCCGAGGCGCGGACTCTCGCCGGACGAACCTCCCGCACCTATCAATCGATCCGGTTAGGCGCCGTTATGGAATTCACCGCCCGCGGACATTTTCCAACACTCGCCTTTTGGCGATATCCTCAATTCACTAAAGTATCTCTCGCTATCGAGAGTCTGGCGGACTATGGCCGGGATGGTTGTGGTACGGACGACGAAGAAAAATTGAGCCCACCCACCACCCACTTCCCAGCCCGCGCCGATGATTTAACCGACATGCTAGACTTCGACTCCGGCGACATCGACGCCATGGACGGCGATGCCGAGATTTAACAGAGCCAGCTCCTACAGGCACGGAAGACCACCTCGCCATACGACATATACATGGTGGACACCCCAAAAACGGGGATGGCGAAAGAAGCGAGAGGCAGATTCTCTAAAGAAGCAGCCCAAACGCCGACGTCACGCGCCGCCGCTCTAAATCCCGCCACAAAGAAGAAGGGAGATTCCGCACGGGAGATAATAATACTCTAGAGAGTGCGAAGACAATCCCTCCAAAGAAGACTCAGCGCAGAGGATGCGGCAAGCCCCCACGAGAGGGCGGGCTAAGGGGTTGAGAATGATAACTATATGCCTCCCGAGGACGGCAAGCCTCAACGATGATGAATTTGCTGCATTCGAGGATCCCGTCGAACAAGAGTGCTTCAAGCCAGGCTTATCGCCACAAACAAACAGCCTAAAGAAAAAAGCAGCAACACTCCAAGCTGATCAAGACCTCGGCTGCGATCGATGGACCGAGGTCCTCGCGTCAAGAGTATAAACTCAACGCCTCCAAAAGTTACCCAAGACGCAAGCTGCTCCCCCGATTAGAGGAGGAAGCATACATACCTTCATCACCAGCGCACGATATGGCTGACCGACCACCACGTGGTCATGACAGAGAGGCATCCACGCCCCCAGCCAAGATCATACCCCGGCATCGCTCCAAAAGTACGAATCCAAGTGGGAACGCGCCGGACTTGCGAGACATATTGGAGGACAAGGCAAGGCAATCCAGATCCATCTACGGATCACGTGGGCGCCCTACGACCCACGACGAATACCGTCGTACCGGATACAATAACCCCGGCTGGGCCGAAAACAGCAGACAGCGCTCTCTCGAGCTGAGCCGCGATATTGCTCAACACAGGGGCGCCGCACACCCTCTATGCTTCACTGACGAAGTAATGGATCATCAGATCCCCGAAGGGTTTAAACCCGTAAACATCGAATCCTACAATGGCACAACAGACCCCGCGGTTTGGATCGAAGACTATCTTCTCCACATTCACATGGCCCGCGGCGACGATCTCCATGCCATCAAGTATCTCCCACTCAAGCTTAAAGGACCAGCTCGGCATTAGTTAAATAGCTTGCCCGTAGAGTCAATTGGGTGTTGGGAGGACCTGGAAGCCGCATTCCTCGACAACTTCCAGGGCACGTATGTGCGACCACCAGACGCCGATGACCTAAGCCACATTATTCACAGCAGATTTAATCGGCGGACAATTACGACACGGTTCTTGACAAAGAAAAACAAATCGTCGACTGTCCGGATGCAGAGGCCCTTGCAGCTTTCAAACACAACATCCGGGACGAATGGCTAGCTCGGCACCTGGGACAGGAAAAGCCAAAATCCATGGCAGCCCTCACATCATTAATGACCCGCTTTTGCGCGGGAGAGGACAGCTGGCTAGCCCGCAGCAACAACCTCCGCAAAAATTCTGGCAGTCCGGATACCAAGGACAACAACGGCAGGTCACGTCGAAACAAAAACAAGCGCCGGAACGGCGACGATAAGGAGGATACGGCAGTCAATGCCGGATTCCGAGGCTCTAAACCCGGTCAGCGGAAGAAGCCATTCAAAACAACCACTCCGGGTCCGTCCAATCTGGACCGAATACTCGACCGCTTATGCCAGATACATGGCACCTCCGAAAAGCCAGCTAACCACACAAATAGAGATTGCTGGGTGTTCAAGCAGGCCGGCAAGTTAATTGCCAAAAACAATGACAAGGGGCTAAACAGCGACGACGAGGAGGAGACCCGACCGCCGAACAACAAAGGATAGAAGGGTTTCCCCCCACAAGTGCGTACTGTAAATATGATATACTTGACCCACATACCCAAGAGGGAGAGGAAACGCGCACTTAGGGACGTCTATGTGATGGAGCCAGTCGCCCCAAAGTTCAATCCATGGTCCTCTTGTCCGATCACTTTCGATCGAAGAGACCATCCGACCAGCATACGCCATGGCGGATTCGCCGCATTGGTTTTAGACCCAATCGTCGATGGATTCCACCTCACAAGAGTCCTGATGGATGGCGGTAGTAGCCTGAACCTGCTTTATCAGGATCGCAAGAACAACACTCCGCGTACATCATTACGCCTTGGATATACCATGGGCGCAGGGAAAGGGGCACGGTCACAATGGACCCAGAGTGCGGCTCAACCACACCAGGGGCTCGCAAGTGTGCCCCCCTTCTTTTATTTTTCACTTTACTACTTTGTATACACAGGACTCCGTTAAACAGAAGCCCTGTCCGGTGGCGAACCTGCCAAACTCATGATGCAATAGTCAGGGACTAAAGAAGGCCACGACGTAACATTCGTGTGGTCTCAATTACGAGCATTAAATTTGATTATATACCCCAAGTCTGCAGCTCATCCTCGAGGGGACATGTTTATTTAGTCCAAATCCCTTGCTTACCAAGACTATTTGTATCAGTCCGCTCTACTAGCGCATTTTCTTTCATAAACAATGCAGCACCTTTTTATTGCAATTGCGTTATCCTTTATATATATGTTCATTATATGACATCTTGCACCAGATATTTTGAGTACGGCCGAATACGCCGGGGCTTCGTTCCCCAAATTATGGTGTGATAAAGTCCGAACACTTTCACAAGTGCGGCACCCCAACTTATAGCATTATATGAATCGGCTCCAATCATGTCTTGGGTCAATAGTTGGGTTTGCCGGCTCCCATGTTTTGGTGCCTTATGTTCCGCTCCGTCGGCTAAGGTAGCATCGGGAGAACCACTCGTGATTGCGCCTGGTTGAGCAGGGGCGCCTCGCCTGGAGAAAGCTAAAACTGACTGGCATGATAAGGCGAGAGACCGGTCGCTGTTCGAGAGGTTTTTTCGGGTCCTTAAAGACTCACGCCGCTTGGAGCGAAGTTCCAGACAATGTCCGAAGAAGGCGTGGATAGCGCCCCGGATTCGGTCTTCCGAATACCAGGGGCTTCGCCGAAATTTAAAATTATAGAATTCTATGGCTAAGTGAGAGTGTTCAAGCATTATAAGTCCGGTTGCATTGTTCGTTGTGTTGAGCGCCTCCCTCGATGGACCCAACAATGGGAACAAGAGTGCCCATGTTTATCCCGAACACCCCAGCACTCGCGGCTTGGGTGCTGAAGCCAACGACTTGCCATCTCTCAGATTTTATAAACGGCCGCACAGAAGGTAATATTTTCAATTAAACAAGTGTTGCTCATGGCGCATATAAACGAAGTTTTCAGCGCATGACAGATAAATACACATGAGTTCACTCAAAGATTACATTTCGGGAGCACTCATCTGCAATATCGCAGGCTCCCTTCAAGACAACTTTATAATACCTCTCCGGTGTGCGATGCTCCTTGCCCGGCGGCGGTGGGTCCGTGAGAAGCTTCTCTGCATCCAATTTGCCCCATTGCACCTTTATGCGGGCAAGAGCCCGACGAGTGCCTTCAATACAGGCGGAGCGCTTGACTACATCCAGCCACAGGGCATGCATCCACCAGCCGACGACGAGGCCAAAGTAGCTTCGAGCATGGCCTGTCCAGCCGCTGGCCGGACAATGAGGCCCTTCATGGCCTCCTCACCTACCTTAGGAGTTCGACCACCGCTTCACCTGGTCGCTTGGGGGCACTGGATGGCCGGGCCTCGTATCTCGAGACCGAAGACCTTCTCCGCCGAGCTCCCTCCTCGCCACGATAGAATCTGGCGGCGCGCCAGACGACCACGCGCAGATCTGCAAACGCCCCTGGAGAACTCCGAATTCGGGTAAGTATCAGGAAGTTCACACTAACATGCCTGCTTTGCATGAAAAATGCCTTACCCGCCGCTATTTTCTTTATGTCCTCAACTTCCTGAAGGGCCTTATGGGCCTCGGCCTTGGTGGACTTGGCACTTTCGAGAGCCGAGGCAAGCTCGGACTCTCGAGTCTTGGAGTCACGCTCCAAACTCTCATGCTTTTCCATGAGAGCCTGGAGCTCTTGCCGCACTTCCGCCACCCGTGCCTCTTTCTTTTCTCGCTCAGCCCGTTCCATGGCCAAGATTGCGTGCTCAGCCGCGGACACAACATCCTTCAGGGCTGCCACCTCGTTAGTGGCCCCTGCAACACACATATAGTCCTTGTTAATTTTATTTGCAACCAAAATCCTTTTCTGTAAGGTACTTATTCAAAGAGGTGTTACGCACCTTCTTTTTCCTCGAGCTGCCTCTTGGCATGGCCGAGCTCTTGCTCGGACCGCTCGAGATCCTTCTTCAGCACCTTGACCTCCGTTGTTAATGCGGCAGAGGTCAGCAGCGCAGCCTGCAAACCCATATTGACATATTTTAGGCAACCCTCACAGATATCTTGTTAGATCCTCAGTCCGCTTTTCTTTCCTAACACCAAACTAAGCATCGTGGGCTCTTGTCTATGTGGTATTACATTACATAATTTTAACTTCTTACCTCAAAGCCTGTTAGAAGGTTGCTGCAGCCGGTCGGCCCGCTCTTAGCGAGCTGAACCTTTTCAATCACCGCACTCATGATAGTGCGGTGTTCTTCCTCGATGGAAGCGCCTTTAAGCGCCCCAACAGGTTATCCGACGCCCCGGTTGGACGGAGGCCGCGGGCGCCACGGTCCTGCCCATCTTTGAAGGGGCTGCTTGCCGGACTCGAACCACCGCTGGTTCCGGCGTAGAGTCCGCACAAAGTCCAGAGCTGTTGCTCGACGGCGCCCGAGCCTCCTCCGATGGGTCCCTCTCGATCCCACCCGGCGCCCTCGTCGGCGCATGGGGTAGAGGCAGTCGGGATGGGATTCACATCCGACGAGGCCAATGACCCGCTCGTTGAGTCGGGGAGATCGTCATCGGCCGAACTACGGGCAGAATGCGGCGTTAGAAGGACACTACGCAACATAAAAGAAATTACACATCAAGGATCCGGATACTTACGATCTTGCCGGACGCCTGGCCCTTGGAGACCACTCATCCTCGCCAACGTTGATGTTGGCGAAACTGTCCGGGGGGATAGTTTTCCCCCTCTTGGACCCTTCGGCCTCCCGATTGGGGAAGCCTTCTCTTCTCTCTCCTCCTCCGGAGAGAATACCTCCTCCTCGCCTTCGGGAGGAGTCTCGCCGCCGTCAGACGCTCGATTCTTGGAACTCTTTCGAGTCCCCGTGGCCACCTTCTTGGCCTTCTTCTCCGGCACCACGGCGGTGCCGGAACCAGAGCCCTGATGGCGGGCGCTCACTGGTCTTCCGCATGGGAGCCGGCTGATAAGCAGCTTGGCCTTTCCATCCATTCTGTGCCAAAGGAAGTGGCGAATGAAATCCCACCGAAAGTTAATTTAATTATCGCACGTGTCCCGTAATGGGGTTGAATCACTTACCTCGCCGCTTGACATCGCGAGCTGAATCATGATCCTCCGTCGGCGGATGCGGGGCTGGCGCCTTGAACAGCACCCTCCAGCGCCTTCAGTATGTTGTATCGAAGAGCCCGCTTAGCGCTCGGTGCTGTTCCGGATTAAACTCCACAAGTTGAATGCCCGTTCTCGCATGGGAGAATCCCACGGATGAGCATGACTTGGACCACGCCGACAAGCCGGAGCCTATTGCTCACCATCTTCTTGATGCAGGCTCGAGTCCCATCACCTCCATCGGATTGCCCCATCGCAAGCCCTTCTCTTTCCAGAGGTGAGCTGCGTGGGGATGCCAGATCTAAACTCGGGGCCGCCCCCTGTGGGCTTGCTTGCTGCTCGGTGATGTAGAACCACCCCGATTGCCACCCCTTGACGGAGTCCACAAAGGTCCCTTCAAGCCATGGGACATTGGGCAACTTGCCCAACATGGCGCCTCCGCATTCCTCTTGCGTGCCCTTCACAACCTTTGGCTTGACGTTGAAGGTCTTGAGCCACAGGACGAAGTGGGGCTGGATGCAGAGGAAGGCCTCACACACGACGATAAACGCCGAGATGTTGAGGATGAAGTTCGGCACCAGATCGTGGAAATCCAGGCCGTAGTAAAACATGAGCCCCAGGAGAAATGGATGGAGCGGAAAGCCCAGTCCGCAGAGGAAGTGGGGAAGGAAGACGACCCTCTCATGAGGCTCAGGGGTAGGGATGAGCTGCCCCTCGTCGGGCAGCCGATGTGCGATATCGCTGGAAAGGTATTCGGCGTCGCGCAGCTTGGTGATGTCCTCCTCCTTGGTGGTGGAGGCTAACCATTTACCTCCCGCTCCGGACATATTCAGAGAAGGTCGAGGCGAGATGCGCAAGCTTGGGAGTTGGAGCTTGAGTGCGCGGAGATGGATAAGCAAAGGAGGAAGAAGGGGTAGGTGAGAAGGTGAATCCTTATCCCTTATATATAGGCAGACGAAAACTATGCGTTCCCCACCGGCCTGGTAAAACTCGCTTATCTCCCAAGCGCCACCATCAATGGCGCGGTTGGGTTACCCATGTCCGTATTGATGAGGATCCCGGAATAAGGGGAACACGATCTCGCTCGACAAGACGCGTTGCTGAAACCGCCGCTAAACATGCCGAGGTGGTATGGTAAAACGATTTAAACAAAGGCTTGGTTGTGGTGTGATGTCGCGCCGCATAATACGCCGCCAGATTGAGCTAGTGTATATATTTTATTCTCTACTGGTGGAATGTGGAAATTATTTTTGCAGAGCGGACACTATCCTGGTGTTCATGATCTTCTCTGGATTATTCAAGGGAGGAACCCGCCTTGCAATGCCGAACATTATGCGCGCCGGACTTATCGTCATTGAAGATTGGTTCAGGGGCTACTGAGGGAGTCCTGGACTAGGGGGTGTCCGGACGGCCGGACTATCATTATCCGCTGGACTCCAAGACTACGAAGATAGAAGATTGAAGACTCTGGCTCGTGTCCGGATGGTATTTTCCTTGGCGTGGAAGGCAAGCTTGGCAATACGGATATGTAGATCTCCTACCATTGTAACCGACTCTGTGTAACCCTAGCCTCCTCCGGTGTCTATATAAACCGGAGGGCTTTAGTCTATAGGAGAACATACATCACAACAATCATACCATAGGCTAGCTTCTAGGGTTTAGCCTCCTTGATCTCGTGGTAGATCTACTCTTGTACTACCCATATCATCAATATTAATCAAGCACGACATAGGGTTTTACCTCCATCGAGAGGGCCCGAAACCTGGGTAAAAACATCATGTCCCTCGTCTCATGTTACCATCCTCCTAGACGCATAGTTCGGGACCCCCTACCTGAGATCCGCCGGTTTTGACACCGACACCCACCATGGCGCCTCCGCATTGTGCTTGGCTGCCCTTCACAACCTTCGGCTTGACATTGAAGGTCTTTAGCCACAAGCCGAAGCGGGGCTGGATGCAGAGGAAGGCCTCGCACACGACGATAAACGCCGAGATATTGAGGATAAAATTTGGTGCCAGGTCATGGAAATCTAGGCCGTAGTAGAACATGAGCCCCGGACAAAGGGCGGGAGTGGGAAGCCCAGTCCGCGGAGGAAATGGGGAAGGAATACCACCCTCTCATGGGGCCTGGGGGTGGGGATGAGCTGCCCCGGGGAGCCGGTCTTGCTGATGTCGCTGGACAGATATCCGCGCTGCAGAAGCTTGATGTGCCCTCCAGAACGGAGGAGGCCATCCACATGCCTCCCGATCCGACATGGCTGGAGAAGGTCGAGGTGAGATGTGCGGACTTGGGCGCTAGAGCTCGAGTCTTGCGGAGATGGATAAGCAAAGGAGGAAGAAGGCGTAGGTAAAAAAGGTGGATCCTTATCCCCTTATATATGGGCGGACGAAACTATGCATCCCTACTAGCCTGGTAAAACTCGCTTATCTCCCAAGCGCCGCAATCAATGGCGCGGTTGGGTTACCCACGTCCGTATTGATGAGGATCCCGGAATAAGGGGAACACGATCTCTGCTTCGACAAGACGTGCCAAGGAAACCGCTTCGCTAAACGCGCTGAGGAGGAATAATAAAAACGATTCGAGTAAAGGCTTGGTTGTGGGGATAAGGATCCACCTTTTTTACCTATGCCTTCTTCCTTCTTTGCTTATCCATCTCCGTGCACTCGAGCTCCAGCGACCAAGTCTGCACATCTCACCTCCACCTTCTCCAACCATGTCCGGAGCGGGAGGCAAGTGGATGGCCTCCTCCGTTACGGAGGGGCACATCAAGAAGCTGCGCAGCGCCGGATATTTGTCCAGCGATATCGTGCACCGGCTCCCCAACGAGGGCCAGCTCATCCCCACCCCCGGGCCCCATGAGAGGGTGGTATTCCTTCCCCATTTCCTCCGCGGACTGGTCTTCCCACTCCAGCCCTTTGTCCGGGGGCTCATGTTCTACTATGGCCTGGATTTCCATGATCTGGCCCCGAATTTCATCCTCAATATCTCGGCGTTTATCGTCGTGTGCGAGGCCTTCGCTCGTGATCCAGCCCCCGCTGCTTGTGGCTCAAGACCTTCAATGTCAAGTCAAGGTTGTGAAGGGCAGCCAAGCGGAGGCGGAGGCGCCATGGTGGGCAAGATGCCCAACGCCACCTGCTCGAGGGCTCCTTCGTGGAAACCATCAAAGGGTGGCAATCGGGTGGTTTTACATCACCGAGCCGCTGTGGACTCGAATGGGCAGCAGTCCCCGAATTCAGATCCGGCATCCCCATGCAGCTCACTTCCTGGAAAGAGAAGGGCCTGCTGTGGGGTAGTTCGGAAGAGCTGACCAGACTCCAATCCTGTCTCCAAAACCTGGTGAACAAGAAGCTCAAGCTTCTTAACGTGATCCAGGTCATGCTCGTCCGCGGGTTCTCCCCTGCCAACAGCGGGACATCAATTTGTGGGAGTTTGATCCAGCACAGCACGGGACCTTGAGCGGGCTCTTCGACACTACGTACGAAGATGCCTGGAAGGTGCTTTTCAAGGGCGCCGAGGCCCCCACATCCGCTACCGAAGATCGCGGATTCAGCTCGCAGCGTCCGGCTGGCAAGGTAAGCCATGTTATCCTTTATGGGAGACTCGCTTTTCATAGTTTGACTCTATGTCGCATCTAAATTCCCAATACCTTTAACAGGCCTAGCAGGAGACGTCCGGACAGGTTAACTGTCTGGCTCCCCTTCCAGAAGACCCAGCGGATGCCCGTTTGATAGGGCTACTGGTCCCGGCGCCTTACATGGTGCCGGAGAAGAAGGCCAAGAAGAAGGCCATGGGAACCCGGAGGAGTTCCCGGCACCAGGTGTTCTCGGATTTGTCGTCCGATGACTCCGAGGCGGACTCCTCCCACGAGGACGAGGAGGAGAAGAAAGAGGCCTCTCCCCTAGCGAGGGGAGAGAAGAAGAGGAAGGCCTCCCCAACGAGGGAGACCGAAGGGTCCAAGAAGGGAACGACCCTTCCTCCGGACTGTTCCGCCAACGCCGGCGACGACGACGAGGAGTGGCCCTCAAGGGCCAAGCCCCTGGCGAGATCGTAAGTATCCGGACTCCTGAATAACTCATAATTTTTCTTTTGGTCGCATAGTGTCTTTCTAATGCCGCATACCACCCTGTAGTCCGCCCAAGGATGATCTTCCCTCTTCGTCGAGCGGGTCCTTGGGCACGTCGGATGTGGATAGCACTTCTCTTCCGACTGCCTCCACCCCCCGCGATGCTGACGATGCTGAGGTGGGATCCCGGGAAGGGACCCACTACGAGGAGGAGGCCCTGAAGGTGCCGCAGGGCAACCTCCCGCACTTTGGACCGGACTCCGCACCGGAACCTGCAGTGGTTCCGGAGTCCGGCGGGCGGCCCCTTCGTAAGAAGGGCAAGATCAGGACACCGCAGCCTCCGCCCAACCGAGGCGCCAGATAGCTTGCCGGAGGCGCCAATGGCGCTTCCATCGAAGAAGAACAACGACCGCCATGAGTGCGGTGATTCAAGGTTCAGCTTGCCAAAAGCGGGCTGACTGAAGCTCGCAGCAGCCTTCTAATGTGCTTTGAGGTAAGAGTTTTAATATATGTAAATGGTACCAAGATAGACAGAGAGCCCCGATGCTCGGTTCGTGTTCGGAAAGAAAAGCCGGACCGAGGATCTTAAAAGATATACGCAGGAGTCTTCAAAAATATGTCAATATGGGAATGCAGGCTGCGCTGCCGACCTCCGCCAGACCGATCATGGAGGTCAATGCCTTGAAGTAGGGCCTCGAGCGGTCCGAGAGCGAGCTCGGCCGTGCCAAGAAGCAGCTCGAGGACAAGGAAGGTGAGTAACACCTTATGAAAGTTGTACCTTACAGAAAAGGATTTGGTTGCAAGAGGAATGACAAGGATAACGTGGGTACTCTAGGGGCTACGAACGAGGTGGCGACCCTGAAGGAGGCAGTGTCCGCGGCCGAATGTAATGCGGCCGCGTAGCGCGCCGAGCGAGAGAAGCAGGAGGCGCGGGTGGCGGAGGTATGGCAAGAGCTCCAGGCTCTCGTGAAAAAACATGAGAGTTTGGAGCGTGACTCGAAGACTTGAGAGTCCGAGCTTGCGTCGGCTCTTGAGAGTGCCAAAACCGCTAAGGCCGAAGCCCACAAGGCCCTCCAGGAGATTGAGGCATTGAAGAAAATAGCGGCGGTAAGGCATTCTTCATGCAAAGCAAGCATGTAAAATTGAATTACCTGTTACTTACCCGAATTTGGAGCTCTCCAGGAAGCGTTCGCAGATCTGCCCCGTAGCGTATCCGATGCTGCCGCTTTCTACAGAGCCGAGGAGGGGAGCTCGACGGAGAAGGTGTTCTGGTCTCAGTATGCTGAGGCCAGACATCCGGTGCCCATTAGCGACCAGCTGAAGCAGCTGGTCGAGCTCCACAAGGTGGCCGAACAGGCCATGAGAGGCCTCATAGTTTGGCTGTGGCCCAAAGAGGCCATGCTTGGGAGCTACTTCGGCCTGGTGCGGTGGCTGGTGGATGCTTGTCCATGGGTTGACGTCATCAAGCATTCCGCCTGCATTGAAGGTGCCCGTCGGGCCCTTGCTCGTGCCAAAGTGCACTGGGGCAAGATGGACGCTAAGAAGCTTGTGACGGACGCTCCACCGCCGGGCAAGGTGTATCGCATGCCCGAGATGTATTATAAGGGAGTCCTGAAGGGTGCCCGCATTATTGCGGGTGAGTGCTCCAAAGATGTAATATTTGAGTAGACTCGCATTTTTTATCCTGTGCGCTGAAAACTTTCTTCATATGCGCTAAGCAACGCTTGTTAATTTAAAATATTACATTCTGTGCGGCCGTTTTTCAAATCTGAGAGATGGCAAGTCATCGGCTTCAGCCCCATGCCACGAAAGTGCCGGGTGTGTCGGTAGATTAAGGTAGGGGTACCTCAAGACTTCAACTTGTGCACGGGCGGTTGCAGCCTCGCCGCAGGGTTTACCACGCGGCTCGCCAAGACCTTCCCGCCCATGTCAAACCATTCAAAGACAAAGTATACAAGACAGAAGATCGAGACCCGCAAGCGGAGTTTGCCGAAGGCCGCTCTGTGCTCAAGGTTACATCACTCACGCAAGGCCCCGCAAGAGGAGCTCGCCAGAAGACTAGAAGATTACATCATAGAAGACACGCCTCGGCCAGATGCGCCGGCGAGGGCCCGGGAGCGATAAGTTACAGAGCCCGCAAGCTCCCGGTCCGCAAGGTCAAGACCCCGCAAGGTGCTTGCCTGAAGAATTGCGCCAGGTGCTCGCTGCCCAGTTCATCAGCCCACGCTACGCCTGGGCCTTTCAGGACGCGGGCGGATGGTCTGGCAGCCCGGGGACACGGTGGCACTCCACGGTGGTGGATCCATCGCCGTGGCGACGGAGACGCAAAGGCGGAGCTTTTGGGGTCGACGGCGACGGGCATTAAATGCCCTTGTCCCCGCTGTCAAAGTAGGTAGCCACCACTCGCTCACGACCGTAGCTCCAATCGTCCCCGCACTATTCCAACTACCACCTCTTTTACTTTTTTACCCCTTTCTCCCACGCTGACACCGACGTGACCCCTTGCACTATAAAAGGAGGCCCATGCACAACGTGGAGGGGGTTCGTTGAAACCTTAGCAACTCTCGCCGGTGTAGCCGCTCATCGTAGCTCTTCAAGCCCCGAGCTCAATACAATCAAGCAGAGTAGGGTTTACGCGTCCACCGCGTCTCGAACTCGGGTAAAACTGCCCGCGTGCTCGCCATTGATCTGCTCTCCGCTCCCTCCGCCTCGCATCGCATGCATAAGGGGCCGGTCCCATAGGTGTTCGTGGCGCAGTTTTCGACATCTTTGGCGCGCCAGTACGGGCGCCGAGGTTGTGCGGACTCGATCCGCGCTCACGCTGGCGCGTTCTTCATCAACCTCTCCGGCTTCATCAGCAACTTCATCAACAATTGCGACATGGCCCCAAAGAAGAAGGCTTTGAGGTTGCAGTTCGCTCTGCGTCTTCTTCCGCCGCCACCGAGCCGACGGTGGGCGGAGGAGACGCTGTCCGAAGGGTGGTCGCCGCGAGGACACTCGCGCGCCACGAGATCAAGGACAAGACGGATGACCGCGCCGGTCTCCGTGGACACGCCGCGCCCATCTCAGCACACGACAACCTAGCGCGCCATACCACGGAGGTGGTATCCGCCGCTGGGCAAGGACACACCGGAGGCTCGCGATGCTCCGCCACCGTCCCGCACAGTAAAGCGGCGGCGCCGGGCAGACTCGCTCCTTCTAACGCTGTTAGAGTCCGGCATATCCCGCCTTGCACCGCCGCCCGCTTCCTCCACTCCGGCAAGCGCCGCAGGGCGAATCGCTCCTCGACTTTCTCCAGCGGCGACAAGGTCAAGACCGAGGGCTACTATCAGAGCCGATCGCCGCTAACAACGACTTTCACAGCAGCCGGCGACCGCGCCGCGTAAACCGAGAAGACGAAGCCGACGGCGATAAGACCGCCGGGTGCAACCACCATGCACTTCCCGCCGCAGAAGCAAAAGACGCCGCCCGCCGAACAACGCCGACGACGGCTCCACGGCATCGCCGGATCCGCGGGCTCGCGGGATCAACGCCAGGTCTCGACGATCCGGCGATAAGAAGACGCCGGACCACAATCGAGCGCCGCCGAGAAGCTCGGGCGACAATCAGACCGAGAGCTGAACGCTGTCGACGCTGCGCGCCGGTGAACCAGCGACTTGTCAGACGCGGAAGGCTGCCCTGCGTTCACCCGCGAGCTGCGGCACGCCCAAAGGGCTCCAGATGAAGAATTTCAAGCCCGACGCATCGGAGAAGTACGACGGCAAGACGCACCTCGGAATTCCTCGGTGTCTACACCATCGCGTGCAGCTGCCGGGCGCGACGAGAAGATTCTCGCGACCATTTCGCTGCGGTTTAAGCCGAACGCTCGCTTTGGCTTATGCACTTGCCGAAGGCTCCATTTCTTCTGGGCAGACCTTTGCCATCAGTTTGTTGGCGCCTTCCTGGCGCCACAAACCCCACGGCCAGAGAGCGATTCCACATTTTGTCCCGTAGGAAGGAGAATCCTCGCAAGTATATCCAACGCTTCAGCCGTGTGCAGCACAACATCCTCGATGTCCACCCTGCCGCGTTAGCAGCGCGTTTCCACCGTAACGCGCGCGAATCGCGCGATGCGTGAAGAGATGGCGATGACCAAGATTCGGGATGTCACGAGCTCTATGCTCTGGTTGATAGGCAAGACGCTGAAGAGGGGAGGAGACTTCGGGAGGATGTCGCGCAGGAGGAAGCGACATCGACGACGCCGCCCGGCAAAGAAGAGCCGCGGCGGAACAACCGAAAAGAAGAACAAGAAGAGGTGCTTGCCGCCGAGAAGTCCGCAAGGAGGCTCTCATCAAGCAAACACAAAGCTTGCGGCTCCGCAAGGAGCCTGCCTCAGAAGCGGCAGCCGACAAGCGTGACGACTCCGACAAGCAATATCGCAAAATCCACCGCACTAAGGGCCACGATCTCTCCAAGCGCAAGCGCCGAGTATCTCGCCGAGCAGCAAAAAGCTGAGTATGAGAGGCGCGACAAGGAGAAGGCCCAAGGTGGCGGAGGAGAACCGAGCAAGAAGCGCCGCTCAATGGCCGGGAGGACGCCGCTGCAAGGCCAAGCAGCGGCAAGGTGATCGACTTCCCGGGCCGCGACAAGGATGAAGAAGACGCACGACGAGGACATGGAGGATGAGGATAACAGCGAGCAGGAGTTCCGTAGGCCACGGAGGTCCTGTGCGCCGACGGTGGCGCTTTCTCTGCACACCTCCCACCGCCAGCTAAAGCAATGGGTGCGTGAGGTGAATGCAGCGGAGCCGCCTGTGGAGTCGCCAAGCAGCTCTCAAATGGTCCAAGACGCCCATCATTTTTGATCTTGAGGATCACCCCGACCGCACCACCGCGGTCGGGTGCTTGCCGATGCTGGTCTCGCCCACCATCCGCAACCTCAAGGTCACCAAAATGTTGGTTGACGGCGGGCCGGGCTGAACTTGATCTCCTCTCGCTGTGATCAAGAAACTCCAAATTCCAGATGGCGAAGCTCAAGAGACCGGTTCTTTCCAAGGAATCAACCCGGACGGAGTAAGCCCAAGGAAAGATCACTCTGGCGTGACCTTTGGCGGAGCTCAATTTCAGGATCGAGCGATCACTTTCGACGTCAGCCGATATTCCGCTATACAATGGAATACTCGCCGCCCCGCCTCGCCAAGTTCATGGCAGCTTCCCATTATGCTTATAACGACTCAAGATGCCGGGCCGATAAGCGCCATCACCGCCCACGGCGACAAGAAGGATGCGCTTATCTCGCGCCGACAAGATCTACCCGATGCGCAGCCGCGCCGATAAGAATACACTTGCCGCTGAAGCTCCCCGGGAAGAAGAAGGCCAAGTCCGGAAAGGACAGCTCGTGCTCGCCCGCAAGCGATCTCCCCGGAGCGCTGCGCTACTGTCGAGGACACGCCATCGAGCTCCACCGCAAGTGCGAGGAAACAAAGACAGACCAGCCAAAGATCAAGCCCGCAAGGACGGCAGCTCGTGCTCACTCCGGCAGGAGCGCCTCCTCGAGCGCGGCGCTGCCGCCGAGGACGCGCTTATCGAGCCCCGCCGACCGTCCACCGCCAAGAGGGCAAAGAAAATTGCCAAGCTCCAACTTTTGAGTTGTACCCCGAGAATCCATACCGTATGAGGGACCTGGACGCGAAAGGGTCGAATCGTGGTTGGGTTGCGCCGTCGGTTCGTCTTGAGTCCACTCGACGATAAAAGCACGCCGCAACCAGCCCGACAAGTTCTTCCCGCCGGGGGCTGCACCGCCAGCGGGCCGCTGATGCCCTGCGCTCAGCAAGCATGTTTGCGCTGGTGGACTCCCCGAAAGCGTAAGGACGAGAACATACAAGGGGAAAGGATCGGGGGAGGAGTACGGCCTCGACGGATTGTTGGAAATAGAAAAGCTAAGTCGTCCGAGCTTTTGTGCAGAGCACTCCTTAGTTCCATGCTTTTTTATGTTATGTTCCTCGTGCGTTCGTCCTTTGTATGCAATACCTGTGCGCGGAGGAACCTACCCGTGGATAGCCGCACTTTATCTTGTTTTCGAGCACGCCAACGATTTAAGCGAGCTGCGACAAGTGTCGCGCCCTTGTTTCGCTTTTGAGTCCGCCAGCAAGCTAAGTGCGGCGACTAGTCACAGGAAGGTTGCTTGCCGGTAAGACCTTGGCCAGCGGGCTGCTTCGAAGTTCAAGACTCAGCAAGATCGCGCAAGGGCCCATTGCCGCAAGTTCCCTAGAAGCGAGGGGTAAAGCGCACAAAGGGTGTAAATTAGAGGGTGTAACGAGCAAGCCCTGCCAGAAGATGCCCTTCAGATGAGAAACTTGTGCGCGGAGGAGCCAACTCAGGCTGAGTTAAGGCCCTCGATTTGTTTCCGAGTCCGCCAACAACTCGAAGCGACCGCAGCTGGCCCGAGAAGGTTTCTTGCCGGAGAAAACACCGCCAAAGAAGGCTGCTGATGTTCAGACTCAGCAAGTGTGTTAGCACCGCAAGTTCCCTAGCAGCGAGAGTATAAACATACGAAGGGCAAGGCACGCATCGTATTGCAAAGTCGCATGTAAAGGATTTATATACATATACATGTAAATAATGAAACTGTTGCACCTATCTCAGCTGTTTCCATGGCTGAAATTACAGCAACAAGGAGAAACCGTAAGAGCACACCAAAGACTGGATTTTGGCGGAGCCAGAGTTGCCTGGGCTGCGAAAAGCAAGATTCCTTCCCGACCGGGATAATAGCACCAAAAGCTGCGGAATCAGATAAGTTTTTCATCCTCGTCATGCATCCTCTCATGGACCGGGAAAGCGGGCTGCGCCCTTGAACGAAGCGTGTCTTGTAAAACCCGGCGCGGAGGAGCTGTGTCGGTTTGGGCCATGCCTTTGGTTTGTTTCCGAGTCCGCCAACAAACACAAGTGCGCTGCAATCGCCCGCAAGGTTGCTTGCCGGAAGCAACACCGCCATGGGCTGCTGATGTCCCGACTCAGCAAGCGTGTTCGCGCGCCGCAAGCTCCCCGAGAGCGAGGATGGGAACATACAAGGCACGAAGT
The DNA here is from genome assembly GCA_021437245.1 of Aegilops speltoides. Taxonomy (NCBI): domain Eukaryota; kingdom Viridiplantae; phylum Streptophyta; class Magnoliopsida; order Poales; family Poaceae; genus Aegilops; species Aegilops speltoides. Next base: position 23,556 of record JAHHZJ010002451.1, read on the forward strand.
CAAGTAAAAGACTCGGTCCGACAAGCGTGCCTCTTTTCATTAAAAACATCCTAGTTTAGTACAAGTCCATAGAGGATGAAAAACATGATAGAGAGGATTACATATTTTAAATACAACTAAGGCCCAAGGGCTTACAAATTAGAAGATAAGATGCCCGTAATTCCTCTCCTGCTTTCTCTGCTCAAGAGTTAGGTCAGGAGGACCCGCAAGAGAAGCTTGCGGGAAGGGCAAAAGGGGAGCCTAGGAGAGCTACGGGCGCCAGAAGACACCAAGAGAACTTCCCGGGGGCCGGCCAGGAGCTTGGCGGAGACGGAGGCGCCGGAGGCAGAGCTTGAAGATGAGGTGGTGGGACGTCAGCACGCTGACGAGGGCTCCTCGCCCTCGTACTCCGATTTGACGGCCTTGCCGCCACCCCTCTTCCTCTTCCGCAGCCTCCCCACGCCAGCCGCCCAAGGAGACGGCCCCGGGGAGTTCAGAAGGCCGGCGACCCGGATGATGGGGTCGTCGGTGGCACGCGAGGCAGCATCCGACGCCTAGTCGGACCCGCCATCTCGCCATCGCTGCCTGCCGCCCTCCTCGCCACTCGCCGAGGAGGGACTTCACATCGGAGGAGCTGTCCACACAGATCTCGCCCGGTCCCGAATCCTCAAGACCTTGACGGCGAGAAGGTCGCCTCCATTAACTTGAAATGGAGGGTAAACCCCGCAAGTTGTGGATGCGCTAACGCCTTCCACCTCGATCGGCACATCACGCCGGGGCTGGGGACACGACACTCACTCGAAAGTGCCGCTGATCCCACAGCCCTCATGCGCAACTCCATCACCTCGGCGGATCCGGTTCCATCGCGCCGCGAACGGGCCGGCAGCCGGAGGCGGCGACGAGGCGCCGCCGCAGCTTGATGAAGAACTCCCAGGATCGCCTCCAGATGGACCGCCGAGGAAAGGAGCCACCGAGGAGACGGGAGGCACATCGCCACGACCGCCTCTCCCCGACCGCCGACCACGCCCTCGGCCTCGTCCGCTGCCTCGCCTCTCCCTCCTCGTGGCGGCTCCGCCGCCACGGCACGGGGAAGTGCGCTGCTCGAGGCGACACTCGCTGCCACCGCTGAAGAACTAGGATTTCTCCTTCCATGGCGTAAAGAAGAACGGAGGTCAAGACGAAGGGAGAAGAGGAAGTGTGAGACCATTGTGCCCCTTCCGCCTTTTTAAAGGGCGAGGTGGGGCTCAACCGCCCGCCCGCCAATCGGGAAGCGAGGAGGGCAGAGGAGCGGGCCGACTCGCCATCTCCGCCTGCGGACGGCTCGGTCTCCCATTTTCGCCGCCCACGACCCCCATGCATGAGGGCCGTGGCGATAAAAAGCGGGCCGAGCGACGGGTGAAGTGACCTCGCCGCACCACGATCACGGGGTGGATGCCCTAAAGACGCGACGCCGCCCATCGCCTCCCACGACGCCGCAATCGACGCGTGCCATTACGGGGGATGCGGCAGATGCGAAGTGGATTCGCGCGCCAGGTCGCGTGTGCCGTGCAATCGCTTTTGGGCCTGGCCCAACAGCGGCACCGTGTGGCCCAGCCCGGGCTCCTGTCGGTGACTAAGGTAGGGGTACCTCAAGTACCCCAACTTGTGCACGGGCGGTTGCAGCTTCCTCGCGCAGGGTTTACCACGTGCTCGCCAAGACCTTCCCGCCCATGTCAAACCATTCAAAGACAAAGTATACAAGACAGAAGATCGAGACCCCGCAAGCGGAGTTTGCCGGAAGGCCGCTCTGTGCTCAAGGTTACATCACTCACGAAGGCCCCGCAAGAGGAGCTTGCCAGAAGACTAGAAGATTACATCATAGAAGACACGCCAAGGCCAGTATGCCCGGCGAGGGCCCGGGAGCGACAAGTTACAGAGCTCGCAAGCTCCCGGTCCGCAAGTCAAGACCCGCAAGGTGCTTGCCGGAAGAATTGCGCTGTGTGCCCGCGCTCCAGCTCATCAGCCCACGCGTCGCCCTGGGGCCTTTCCAGGGACGCGTGGCGGATGGCTGTGCAGCCTGGGGGACACGGTGGCACTCCACGGTGGTGGATCCATCGCCGTGGCAGATGGAGACGCAAAGGCGGGAGCTTTTGGGGTCGACGGCGACGGGCATTAAATGCCCTTGTCCCCCGCTGTCAAAGTAGGTAGCGACCACTGTTCACGCACTGTAGCTCCACTGTTCCCACACTATTCCAACTACCACCTCTTTTACTTTTTTACCCCTTTATCCTACGTTGACACCTGTCGGTGACCCCTTGCACTATAAAAGGAGGCCCATGCACAACGTGGAGGGGGTTCGGTTGGAAACCTTAGCAACTCTCGCGCTCGGTGTAGCTGCTACTGTAGCTCTTCAAGCTCCCGAGCTCAATACAATCAAGCAGGAGTAGGGTTTACGCGCCCACCGCGTCTTAACCCGGGTAAAACTGCCAGCGCGTTTCGCCACGATCTGCTCTCCGTGCTCCCTCCGCCCGCATCGCATGCATAAGGGGCTCCGTCCCATAGGTGTTCGTGGCGGCGCTTCTCCTGTGGTGTTGGGATAAACTTGAGCGCTCTTGTTCCCATTTTTGGGTCTATCTAGGGACGCGCTCAACACAACGAACAAGGCAATCGGACTTATAATGCTTGAACACTCTCACTTAGCCATAGAATTCTATAATTTTAAATTTCGGTGAAGCCCCTAGTGTTCGGAAGGCCGGATTCGGGGCTCTATCCACGCCTGGGCCGGACAAAGCCGGTTCCTCGCTCTAAGCGGCATAAGCCTTTAGGGACTCGAAAAGACCTCTCGAACAGCGACCTGCTCTTGCCTCATCATGACGGTCAGTTTTAGCTTTCCATCGAGGTGCTCGCCAGCTCAACTGGGGCACAATCGCAGTTGTTCTTCCAGGCTACCTTAGCCGATATAACGGAACGTAAGGTACCAAAACAAGGGAGCCGCAAACCCAACTATTGACCCAAGACATGATTCGAGCCGATGCATATAATGCTATAAGTTCGGGTGCCGACTTGTGGAAGTGTTCGACTTATCACACCATAATGTGGGGAACTTAAGCCCCTGGTGTATTTAGCCGTACCAGAGTGTACGGATGCAACATGTCATAGATGAACATATGTATAAGAAAGGAATGCAGTGGTAGTCAAAAAAGCAATGCATTGTTTATTCAAAAAGTACTGCCATGAGTGCAGAATGATACAAATAGTGTGATAAGCAAGGGATGGAGCTATTTAGCATGTTCCCCTCCAGGGGTAGGCTGCGGAATGGTGTATAAAACAGGTATAATGCTCGTAATGGAGACGACCTGGATACTCGGCGTGGCCTCTCCTCTTCCCTGGCTGTTGCATCGTGAGTTCGGCAGGTCTACTACCGGACAGGGCCTCTGGTAAACGGAGTCCTGAGGATAAGAAAAAAAGGAAGGGAAAAAAGGATGACACACACGGGAGCCCCTGGTATGGTTGAGCCGCACTCTGGGCCTGCCGTGGTCGTGCCCGTCCCCCTATGCCCATGGCATCTCCAGAGCGTAGTGATGTACGCGGAGTACTGGTTTTGCAATTTTGCAATGGCTGGGTTAGCCGCACACACGCTGCGTTCGAACGTGCTGTGGTCTTGTTGTAGGTTACTCCGGGCGCGCTTGGCGATGTCTGGCCGCTTAACGGCCGGACTCGAGAATTGCCTTAAGAGGCTGCTCTGCACTTCTGCCGCGAGAGCCGTTGTATGCTCCTCCGTTTAGAGAGAGCGTTCAGTGTTTCCGTTGACCGGTGATGACTCCTCGAGGGCCTGGCATCTTGATCGTGAGGTATGTGTAGTGCGGCACCTCGTTGAATTTTGCGAACGCGGTTCGTCCAAGCAGTGCATGATAACCGCTGTGGAACGTAAACTATGTCAAGATTAACTCGCCGAAGTTATCCGGGATCCAAGACCACTTCAAAGGTCACCGAGCTCGCAATTGGCCTCTATACCTGGTATGACACTTTTAAAGGTCGCCTTTGTGGGTTTAATCCTTGAGGGTCTATGCCCATCTTGCGCGACCGTATCCCGGTAAAGCAGGTTCAGTTGTTGCCGCCGTCCATCAGGACTCTAGTGAGGTGAAACCCGTCGACGATTGGGTCTAGAACCAATGCGGCGAACGCGCCATGGCGGATGCTGGTGGGGTGGTCCCTTCGATCAAAAGTGATCGGGCAAGAAGACCATGGATTGAACTTTGGGGCGACTGGCTCCATCACATATACGTCCCTGAGTGCATGCTTCCGCTCCCTTTTGGGTATGTGGGTTGCGTATATCATGTTCACCGTCCACACTTGTGGGGGGAAACCCTTCTGTCCTCTATTGTTCGGCGGCCGGGTCTCTTCCTCGTCATCGCTATGCAACCCCTTTTCATTGTTTTCGGCAATTAACTTGCCTGCCTACTTGAATACCCAACAGTCCCTGTTGGTGTGATTAGCTGGCTTTTCGGGGGTGCCGTGTATCTGGCACGAGCGGTCGAGTATTCGGTCCAAATTGGACGGACCCGGAGTAGTTCTTTTAATGGCTTTTTCCACGACCGGTTTGAGCCTCTGAATCCGCGCTGACTGCCAGATCTCAGATATCGCCGCTAACACGGCGCTTGTGCTTGTTGCGACGCGACCGCCATTGCGGTCCTTGGTATCCGGACTGCGAATTTTTGCTGAGGTTGTTATGCGGGCTAGCCAGCTGTCCTCTCCGCGCAGGCGGATCATGAGTGATGTGAGGGCTGCCATGGATTTCGCTTTTCTGTCCTAGGTGCCGGGCAAGCCACTCATCGCGGATGTTATGCTTGAAGGCTGCGAGGGCCTCTACATCCGGACAATGACGATTTGATTTTTCTTGGTTAAGAACCGTGTCCGTAATTGTCCGCCGATTCGCTTGGCTGCTGAATTATGTGGCTTAGGTCATCGGCGTTCGTGGTCGCACATATGTGCCCGGAAGTTATCGAGAATGCGGCTTCCGTGTCCTCCCAACACCCAATTGATTCTGCCGCAAGCTGTTAAGCCAATGCCGAGCTGGTCCTTTAAGCTTGAGTGGGAGGTATTTGATGGCGTGAAGATCATCACCGCAGGCCATGTGGATATGAGGAGATAGTCTTGATCCAAACCGCGGGGTCTCACAGCCGTCAGAGGATTCAATGTTCACGGGTTTGAACCCTTCGGGGATTTGATGATCCATTACTTCATCAGTGAAGCAAAGTGGGTGTGCGACGCCTCTATATTGGGCTATATCACAACGTAGCTCAAGCGAGCTTTGTCTACTGTGTTCGGCCCTGCCGGAGTTGCTGTATCCGGCGCGACGGTCCTCGTCGCGCATCGTGGGGCGCCAACGCGATCCGTAGATCGATCTTGATTGTCTTGCCTTATCCTCCAATATTTCTCGCAAGTCTGGCGCATTCCCCCGTGGCTTTGTGATTTTCGAGCAATGCCAGGGTACAGCTTCCAAATCGGGGGAGCAACTTGCATTTGTGGTAGCTTTTGGAGGGGCGTTCGAGTTCGTACTCTTCGGTCGCAAGGACTTCAGTCCATCTGTCGGCTAGCAAATCTTGATCAGCTCTAAGCTGTTGCTGCTTTTTCTTGAGGCTACTTGCCGTGGCCATAAGCCTGCGTTTAAAACGCTCTTGTTCGACGGGATCCTCAGGCACGACGAATTTGTCGTCATCGAGGCTTGCCTCGTCTCCGGAGGGAGGTATGTAATTGTCGTCCTCTACCTCTTTGTCTCCTGCTCTCTCATGAGGGCTGGCTTCTTCATCCTCCTGTGCTGAATCTTGCTGGAGGGGGTTGTCTTCGGCACTGTCAGGGGTGTTGTTGTCTCCGGTGCCGGAAACTCCATTCTTGCTGTGGCGGGATTTAGAGCGGCGCCGCTGACGTCGGCGCTTAGGCTGTTTCTTGGAGGCGTCTTCCTCCGATGTTCCATCGCCATTCCCATCCTTTGGGATGTCCACCATGTATATGTCGTATGACGAGGTGGCTTTCCAGTGCCCCATAGGCGCTGGTTCTTGATCGTCTCCGGCATCGTCGTCCATACCGTCGATGTCTTTGGAGTCGAAGTCTAGCATGTCGGTTAGGTCATTGACAGTGGCTACAAAGTAGGTGGTGGGTGGGCTTTGAATTTCTTCGTCGTCCGCATCCCAACCGTCCTGACCGTGGTTTGGCAAGGCCTCTCCTGATAACGAGAGATACTTTAGTGAATTTAGGATGTCGCCAGAAGGCGAGTGCTGAAAGATGTCCGCAGCGGTGAACTCCATGATCGGCGCCCAATCGGATTTGATTGGTAGGGGCGCGGGAGGCTCGGAGTCCGGCACCTCGAGTCACGAGCTTCACAAGGGATAGGGTCGGTATTCGGCTCCATCGCCGTAGAGGTATCAGGCCCCGAGGCAGAGTCTAGCCACCCATCCTCGATCGGCACAGTCAGCTCCGAGTTAAGGGTCAGAGCGGACTCTTGTGCAGCCTCGTGGCCACTGTCTGGCAGCAGAGCTAGATCATGCCCATCGTGACAAAGGCGGCGCTGCTGATCAGGCTCGAATCCGTCGAAGATCAAGTCTCCGCGGATGTCGGCCATGAAATTCAAACTTCCAAATCTGACCTGATGGCCAGGGGTGTAACTTTCGATCTGCTCCAGATGACCAAGCGAATTGGCCCTCAGTGCAAAGCCGCTTAATACGAAGATCTGTCCGGGGAAAAAAGTCTCACCCTGGACCGCGTCGTTGTTGATGATCGAAGGAGCCATCGGGCCTATAGGTGATGACACAGAGGAACTCTCAATGAAAGCACCAATGTCGATGTCAAAACCGGCAGATCTCGGGTAGGGGGTCCAGAACTATGCGTCTAGGCGGATGGTAATAGGAGACAAGGGACACGATGTTTTTAACCAGGTTCGGGCCCTCTCGATGGAGGTAAAACCCTACTCCTGCGTGATTGATATTGATGATATGTGTAGTACAAGAGTGGATCTACCACGAGATCAAAGAGGCTAAACCCTAGAAGCTAGCCTATGGTATGATTGTTGTTCGTCCTATGGACTAAAACCCTCCGGTTTATATAGACACCGGAGAGGGCTAGGGTTACACAGAGTCGGTTACAATGGTAGGAGATCTACATATCCGTATTGCCAAGCTTGCCTTCCACGCCAAGGAAAGTCCCATCCGGATACGGGACGATGTCTTCAATCTTGTATCTTCATAATCTTGGAGTCCGGCCAATGATGATAGTTTGGCTATCCGGACACCCCCTAGCCCAGGACTCCCTCAAGGGTCCTTCCCTTCTTGGACCCTCCGGCCTCCCCCGTTGGGGAAGCCTTCCTCTTCTTCTCTCCCCCCGCTAGGTGAGAGGCCTCTTTTTTCTCCTCCTCTTCTTCACGTGAGGAGTCCGCCTCAGAGTCGTCGGATGATGAGTCCGATAACACCTGGCGCCGGGAACTCCTCCGAGTTCCCGTGTCCTTCTTCTTGGCCTTCTTCTCCGGCACCACGTAAGGCGCGGGAGCCAGCAGCCCCGTTAATCAGGCGTCCGCTGGGTCTTCTGGCAAGGGAGCCGGACAGTTAACCTGCCCGGACGTCTTCTGCCGGGCCTGTTAATGGTAAAGGGAGTTTAGATCCCGCATAGAGTCAAACTATGGAAAACAAGTGTCCCGTAAAGGGTAAAATAGCTTACCTTGCCAGCTTGACGCTGCGAGCTGAATCTGCGATCTTCGGTAGCGGATGCGGGAGCCTCGGCGCCCTTGAACAGCACCTTCTAGGCATCTTCGTGCGTAGTGTCGAAAAGCCTGCTCAAGGTCTGGTGGTGTGCCGGATCGAACTCCCACAAGTTGAAAGCCCTTTGTTGGCACGGGAGAATCCGGTGGATGAGCATGTCCTGGACTACGTTGACAAGCTTGAGCTTCTTGTTCACCAGGGTTTCGAAACAGGATTGGAGTCCGGTCAGCTCCTCCGAATTGCCCCATGTCAGGCCCTTCTCTTTCCAGGAGGTGAGCCGTGTGGGGATGCCAAATCTGAATTCGGGAGCCGCTGCCTATTCAGGGTCACATGGCTCGGTGATGTAGAACCACCCCGATTACCACCCTTTGATGGTTTCCACGAAGGCGCCCTCGAGCCATGTGACGTTGGGCATCTTGCCCACCATGGCGCCTCCTCACTCCGCTTGGCGGCCACCCACTACCTTCGGCTTGACGTTGAAAGTCTTCAGCAATAAGCCGAAGTGGGGCTGGATGCACAGGAAGGCCTCGCACACGACGATGAACGCAGAGATGTTGAGGATGAAATTCGAGGCCAGATCATGGAAATCCAGGCCATAGTAGAACATGAGCCCCGGAAAAATGGGTGGAGTGGGAAGCCCAGTCCGCGGAGGAAATGGGGAAGGAACACCACCCTCTCATGGGGCCTGGGGGTGGGGATGAGCTGCCCCTCGTCGGGGGGCCGATGCGCAATGTCGCTGGACAAGTATCCGGCCTTGCGCAGCCTTTTGATGTGCCCCTCCGTGACGGAGGAGGCCATCCACTTGCCTCCCGCTCCGGACATGGTTGGAGAAGGTCGAGGCGAGATGTGCGGGCTTGGGCGCTAGAGCTCGTGTACGTGGAAATGGATAAGCAATGGAGGAAGAAGGCGTAGGTAAAAAGGTGGATCCTTATCCCCTTATATGGACGGACGAAAACTGTGCGTCCCCACCAGCCTGGTAAAACTCGCTTATCTCCCAAGCGCCGAAATCAATGGCGCGGTTGGGTTACCCACGCCCGTATTGATGAGAATCCTGGAATAAGGGGACACGATCTGTGCTTCGACAAGACGTGCCACGGAAACCGCTTCGCTAAACACACTGAGGTGGAATAATAAAAACAATTCGAATAAAGGCTTGGCCGTGGTGTGATGTCGTGCCACGAAATATGTCAGCAGATTGAACTTGTGTAAATATTATTCTCTCTACAGTGGTATGTGGAACTTATTTTGCAGAGCCGGACACTATCCTGGTGTTCAAAATCTTCTATGAATTATTCGAAGGAGGAACCCGCCTTGCAATGCCGAAGACAATATGCACGCCGGACTCATCGTCATTGAAGCCTGGTTCAGGGGCTACTGAGGGAGTCCTGGACTAGGGGGTGTCCGAATAGCCGAACTATCATCTTTGGCCGGACTCCAAGACTATGAAGATACAAGATTGAAGACTCCTTCCCGTGTCCGGATGGGACTTTCCTTGGCGTGGAAGGCAAGCTTGGCGATATGGATATGTAGATCTCCTACCATTGTAACCGACTCTGTGTAACCCTAGCCCTCTCCGTTGTCTATATAAACTGGAGGGTGTTAGTCCGTAGGACGAACAACAATCATACCATAGGCTAGCTTCTAGGGTTTAGCCTCCTTGATCTCGTGGTAGGTCTAATCTTGTACTACCAATATCATCAATATTAATCAAGCAGGAGTAGGGTTTTACCTCCACCGAGAGGGCCCGAACCTGGGTAAAAACATCGTGTCCCTTGTCTCCTGTTACCATCCTCCTAGACGCATAGTTCGGGACCCCCTACCCGAGATCCACCGGTTTTGACACCGACACTCTTGCCTCAAGTGCTTTGTGATATGCTCCAAATACCCTCAACTACTTTCTCACATCCTTATATGAACTAAACCCAAAGTAAAAATCGGTCCCACCGATTCTTTCTATCCGGTGCCACCGAGTTCAAATGTCATAGCCACTGCCACAAACCCTAGGCAAATCGGTCTTAACGATAGGAATCTCGGTCTCACCGAGATGGGATTGTAATCTCTCTATTTCCCTTCGTAACGTTTCGGTCTAACCGAAGTGAGCGATTGGTCCCACCGAGATTGCAATGTAAACTCCCTGTTTCCTTTTTGTAACATTTCGGTTTCACCGAAATGAGCGAATCGGTCCCACTGAGTTTACCTGACCAACTCTTTGGAAAGCTTATTACCAAAATCGGTCTCACCGAGTTTGTGTAATCGGTCTCACCGAGATTACGTTATGCCCTAACCCTAAGCATATCGGTCCTACCGAGTTGCATGTCGGTAGCACCGAAAATCCTAACGGTCACTAGGTTTATCAAATCGGTCTGACCGAGTCTGTTGAATCAGTCCCACCGAGTTTGGTAAATTGTGTGTAACGGTTAGATTTTGTGTGGAGGCTATATATACCCCTCCACCTCCTCTTCATTCGTGGAGAGAGCCATCAGAACAAACCTACACTTCCAACTTACCATTTATGAGAGAGAACCACCTACTCATGTGTTGAGGCCTAGATATTCCATTCCTACCATATGAATCTTGATCTCTATCCTTCCCCAAGTTGCTTTCCACTCAAATCTTCTTTCCACCAGATCCAAAACCTATGAAAGAGAGTTGAGTGTTGGGGAAACTATCATTTGAAGCACAAGAGAAAGGAGTTCATCATCAACGCACCATTTGTAACTTCTTGGAGAGTGGTGTCTCCTAGATTGGCTAGGTGTCACTTGGGAGCATCCGACAAGATTGTGGAGTTGAACCAAGGAGTTTGTAAGGGCAAGGAGATCGCCTACTTCGTCAAGATCTACCGCTAGTGAGGCAAGTCCTTCGTGGGCGACGGCCATGGTGGGATAGACAAGGTTGCTTCTTCGTGGACGCTTCGTGGGTGGAGCCCTCCGTGGACTTGCACAACCGTTACCCTTCGTGGGTTGAAGTCTCCATCAACGTGGATGTACGATAGCACCACCTATTGGAACCAGGCCAAAAACATCCGTGTCTCCATTTGCGTTTGAATCCTCCAAACCCTTCCCTTTACTTTCTTGCAAGTTGCATGCTTTAATTTCCGCTGCTCATATACTATTTGCATGCTTGCTTGAATTGTGTGATTATTGCTTGACTTGTCCAAAGATAGCTAAAATCTGCCAAACTCTAAAATTCGGAAAAGGTTAAGTTTTTGATTGGTCAAGTAGTCTAATCACCCCCTCTAGACATACTTCAGGGTCCTACAACTAGGTTAAAGAGCTAGATCAGTTCTAGTGTAAAATTATTTGTACTAGATAATAGAGCTAGTTCAACTCTAGTGTAAAATTATTTGTACTAGGTAATAGAGCTAGTTCAATTCTAATGTAAAATTATTTGTACTAGGTTATAGAGATAGTTCAACTATAGTGTAAAATGATTTTCACTAGGTTATAGAGCTAGTTCAACTCTAGTATAAAATTATTTGTACTAGGTTATAGAGCTAGTTCAACTCTAGTGTAAAATTATATGTACTAGGTTATAGAGCAAGTTCAACTCTAGTCTAAAATTATTTGTACTATCTTATAGAGCTAGCTCAACTAGAGTCTAAAATTGTGTGTACTAGGTCATAGAGCTAGTTCAACTCTAGTGTAAAATGATTTGTACTAGGTTATAGCCCTAGTACAATGCTAGTATAAAATTATGTGTACTAGGTTATAGAGCTAGTTCATTTCTAGTGTAAAATTATTTGTACTAACTTATAGAGCTAGTTCAACTCTAGTGTAAAATTATTTGTACTAGGTTTTAGAGCAAGTTCAACTGTAGTCTAAAATTAGTTGTCATAGTTTATAGAGCTAGTTCTACTCTACTATAAAATGATTTACACTAGGATATAGAGCTAGTTCAATTCTAGTGTAAAATTATTTGTAGTAGGTTACACAGCTAGTTCAACTATAGTGTAAAATTATTTGTACTAGGTTACAGCCCGAGTACAATGGTAGTGTAAATTTATGTTTATTAGGTTATAGAGCTAGTTGATTTCTAGTGTAAAATTATTTGTACTAGGTTATAGAGCTAGTTCAACTCTAGTGTAAAATTATTTTACTAGGTTATAGAGCAAGTTCAACTGTAGTCTAAAATTATTTGTAATAGTTTATAGAGCTAGTTCTACTATACTGTAAAATGATTTACACTAGGACATAGAGCTAGTTCAATTCTAGTGTAAAATTATTTGTAGTAGGTTAAAGAGCTAGTTCAACTATAGTGTAAAAGTATTTGTACTAGGTTATAGCGAGTACAATGGTAGTGTAAATATATGTTTATTAGGTTATAAAGCTAGTTGATTTCCAGTGTAAAATTATTTGTACTAGGTTATAGATCTAGTTCAACTCTAGTGTAAAATTATTGGTACTACTAGTTAAATTCTAGTGTAAAATTATTTGTACTAGGTTATAGAGCTAGTTCAACTACATTGTAAAATGATTTGTACTTGGTTATAGACCAAGTTCAACTCTAGTGTAAAATTATTTGTACTAGGTTATAGAGCTAGTTCAACTACAGTGTAAAATGATTTGTACTAGGTTACAGAGCTAGTTCAACTCTAGTGTAAAATTATTTGTACTATGTTATAGAGCTAGTTCAACTCTAGTGTAAAATTATTTGTGCTATCTTATGGAGCTAGTTTAACTATAATCTAAAATTGTGTGTACTAGGTCATAGAGCTAGTTTAACTCTAGTGTAAAATGATTTGTACTAGGTTATAGCTTTAGTACACTGCTAGTGTAAAATTATGTGTACTAGGTTATAGAGCTAGTTCATTTCTAGTGTAAAATTATCTGTACTATAGGCTATAGAGCTAGTTCAACTCTAGTGTAAAATTATTTGTACTAGGAAATAGAGCTAGTTCAATTCTGATGTAAAATTATTTGTACTAGGTTATAGAGCTGGTTCAACTATAGTGTAAAATGATTTGCACTAGGTTATAGAGCTAGTTCTACTCTAGTATAAAATTATTTGTACTAGGTTATAGAGCTAGTTCAACTCTAGTGTAAAATTATTTGTACTAGGTTATAGAGCTAGTTCAACTCTAGTCTAAAATTATTTGTACTATCTTATAGAGCTAGTTCAACTATAGTCTAAAATTGTGTGTACTAGGTCATAGAGCTAGTTCAACTCTAGTGTAAAATGATTTTTACTAGGTTATAGCCCTAGTACAATGCTAGTGTAAAATTATGTGTACTAGGTTATAGAGCTAGTTCATTTCTAGCGTAAAATTATTTGTACTAGCTTATAGAGCTAGTTCAACTCTAGTGTAAAATTGTTTGTACTAGGTTATAGAGCAAGTTCAACTGTAGTCTAAAATTATTTGTAATAGTTTATAGAGCTAGTTCTACTATACCTTAAAATGATTTACACTAGGATATAGAGCTAGCTCAATTCTAGTGTAAAATTATTTGTAGTAGGTTACAGAGCTTGTTCAACTATAGTGTAAAATGATTTGTACTACGTTATAGCCCGAGTACAATGGTAGTCTAAATTTATGTTTATTAGGTAATAAAGCTAGTTGATTTCTAGTGTAAAATTATTTGTACTAGGTTATAGAGCTAGTTCAACTCTAGTGTAAAATTATTTGTACTACTAGTTAAATTCTAGTGTAAAATTATCTGTACTAGGTTATAGAGCTAGTTCAACTATAGTGTAAAATGATTTGTACTCGGTTATAGACCGTTCAACTCTAGTGTAAAATTATTTGTAATAGGTTATAGGGCTAGTTCAACTATAGTGTAAAATGATTTGTACTAGGTTACAGAGCTAGTTCAACTCTAGTGTAAAATTATTTGTACTAGGTTATAGAGCTAGTTCAAGTCTAGTGTAAAATTATTTGTGCTATCTTATAGAGCTAGTTGAACTATAATTTTAAATTTTGTGTACTAGGTCATAGAGCTAGTTCAACTCTAGTGTAAAATGATTTGTACTAGGTTATAGCCCTAGTACACTGCTAGTGTAAAATTATGTGTACTAGGTTATAGAGCTAGTTCATTTCTAGTGTAAAATTGTTTGTATTACCTTATAGAGCTGGTTCAATTCTAGTGTAAAATTATTTGTACTAGGTTATAAAGCTAGTTCAATTCTAGTGTAAAATTATTTGTACTAGGTTATAGAGCTAGTTCAACTATAGTGTCAAATGATTTGTACTAGGTTATAGCTCTAGTTCAACTCTAGTGTAAAATTATTTGTACTAGGTTATAGAGCTAGTTCATTTCTAGTGTAAAATTATTTGTACTAGCTTATAGAGCTAGTTCAACTCTAGTGTAAAATTATTTGTATTAGGTTATAGAGCAAGTTCAACTGTAGTCTAAAATTATTTGTAATAGTTTATAGAGCTAGTTCTACTATACTATAAAATGATTTACACTAGGATATAAAGCTAGGTCAATTCTAGTGTAAAAGTATTTGTAGTAGGTTACAGAGCTGGTTCAACTATAGTGTAAAATGATTTGTACTAGGTTATAGCCCTAGTACAATGGTAGTGTAAATATATGTTTATTAGGTTATAAAGCTAGTTGATTTCGGTGTAAAATTATTTGTACTAGGTTATAGAGCTAGTTCAACTCTACTGTAAAATTATTGGTACTACTAGTTAAATTCTAGTGTAAAATTATTTGTACTAGGTTATAGAGCTAGTTCAACTACAGTGTAAAATGATTTGTACTCGGTTATAGACCTAGTTCAACTCTAGTGTAAAATTAATTGTAGTAGGTTATAGAGCTAGTTCAACTATAGTGTAAAACGATTTGTCCTAGGTTACAGAGCTAGTTCAACTCTAGTGTAAAATTATTTGTACTATGTTATAGAGCTAGTTCAACTCTAGTGTAAAATTATTTGTGCTATCTTATAGAGCAAGTTCAACTATAATCTAAAATTGTGTGTACTAGGTCATAGAGCTAGTTCAACTCTAGTGTAAAATGATTTGTACTAGGTTATAGCCCTAGTATACTGCTAGTGTAAAATTATGTGTACTAGGTTATAGAGCTAGTTCATTTCTAGTGTAAAATTATTTGTATTACCTTATAGAGCTATTTCAACTCTAGTGTAAAATTATTTGTACTAGGTTATAAAGCTAGTTCAATTCTAGTGTAAAATTATTTGTACTAGGTTATAGAGCTAGTTCAACTATAGTGTCAAATGATTTGTACTAGGTTATAGAGCTAGTTCAACTCTAGTGTAAAATTATTTGTACTAGGTTATAGAGCTAGTTCATTTCTAGTGTAAAATTATTTGTACTAGCTTATAGAGCTAGTTCAACTCTAGTGTAAAATTATTTGTACTAGGTTATAGAGCAAGTTCAACTGTAATCTAAAATTATTTGTAATAGTTTATAGAGCTAGTTCTACTATACTATAAAATGATTTACACTAGGATATAAAGCTAGGTCAATTCTAGTGTAAAATTATTTGTAGTAGGTTACAGAGCTGGTTCAACTATAGTGTAAAATGATTTGTACTAGGTTATAGCCCGAGTACAATGGTAGTGTAAATATATGTTTATTAGGTTATAAAGCTAGTTGATTTCTGGTGTAAAATTATTTGTACTAGGTTATAGAGCTAGTTCAACTCTACTGTAAAATTATTGGTACTACTAGTTAAATTCTAGTGTAAAATTATTTGTACTAGGTTATAGAGCTAGTTCAACTACAGTGTAAAATGATTTGTACTCGGTTATAGACCTAGTTCAACTCTAGTGTAAAATTAATTGTAGTAGGTTATAGAGCTAGTTCAACTATAGTGTAAAACGATTTGTCCTAGGTTACAGAGCTAGTTCAACTCTAGTGTAAAATTATTTGTACTATGTTATAGAGCTAGTTCAACTCTAGTGTAAAATTATTTGTGCTATCTTATAGAGCAAGTTCAACTATAATCTAAAATTGTGTGTACTAGGTCATAGAGCTAGTTCAACTCTAGTGTAAAATGATTTGTACTAGGTTATAGCCCTAGTATACTGCTAGTGTAAAATTATGTGTACTAGGTTATAGAGCTAGTTCATTTCTAGTGTAAAATTATTTGTATTACCTTATAGAGC
This sequence comes from Aegilops speltoides, assembly GCA_021437245.1. Classification (NCBI taxonomy): domain Eukaryota; kingdom Viridiplantae; phylum Streptophyta; class Magnoliopsida; order Poales; family Poaceae; genus Aegilops; species Aegilops speltoides. Next base: position 39,332 of record JAHHZJ010002451.1, read on the forward strand.
TATTTCAACTCTAGTGTAAAATTATTTGTACTAGGTTATAAAGCTAGTTCAATTCTAGTGTAAAATTATTTGTACTAGGTTATAGAGCTAGTTCAACTATAGTGTCAAATGATTTGTACTAGGTTATAGAGCTAGTTCAACTCTAGTGTAAAATTATTTGTACTAGGTTATAGAGCTAGTTCATTTCTAGTGTAAAATTATTTGTACTTGCTTATAGAGCTAGTTCAACTCTAGTGTAAAATTATTTGTACTAGGTTATAGAGCAAGTTCAACTGTAATCTAAAATTATTTGTAATAGTTTATAGAGCTAGTTCTACTATACTATAAAATGATTTACACTAGGATATAGAGCTAGTTCAATACTAGTGTAAAATTATTTGTAGTAGGTTACAGAGCTAGTTCAACTATAGTGTAAAATGATTTGTACTAGGTTATAGCCCGAGTACAATGGTAGTGTAAATTTATGTTTATTAGGTTATAAAGCTAGTTGATTTCTAGTGTAAAATTATTTGTACTAGGTTATAGAGCTAGTTCAACTCTAGTGTAAAATTATTTGTACTACTAATTAAATTCTAGTGTAAAATTATTTGTACTAGGTTATAGAGCTAGTTCAACTACAGTGTAAAATGATTTGTACTCGGTTATAGACCTAGTTCAACTCTAGTGTAAAATTAATTGCACTAGATTATAGAGCTAGTTCAACTATAGTGTAAAATGATTTGTAGTAGGTTACAGAGCTAGTTCAACTCTAGTGTAAAATTATTTGTACTAGGTTATAGAGCTAGTTCAACTCTAGTGTAAAATTATTTGTGCTATCTTATAGAGCTAGTTCAACTATAATCTAAAATTGTGTGTACTAGGTCATAGAGCTAGTTCAACTCTAGTGTAAAATGATTTGTACTAGGTTATAGCCCTAGTACACTACTAGTGTAAAATTATGTGTACTAGGTTATAGAGCTAGTTCATTTCTAGTGTAAAATTATTTGTATTACCTTATAGAGCTAGTTCAACTCTAGTGTAAAATTATTTGTACTAGGTTATAAAGCTAGTTCAATTCTAGTGTAAAATTATTTCTACTAGGTTATAGAGCTAGTTCAACTATAGTGTCAAATGATTTGTACTAGGTTATAGAGCTAGTTCAACTCTAGTGTAAAATTATTTGTACTAGGTTATAGAGCTAGTTCATTTCTAGTGTAAAATTATTTGTACTAGCTTATAGAGCTAGTTCAACTCTTGTGTAAAATTATTTGTACTAGGTTATAGAGCAAGTTCAACTGTAGTCTAAAATTATTTGTAATAGTTTATAGAGCTAGTTCTACTATACTATAAAATGATTTACACTAGGATATAGAGCAAGTTCAATTCTAGTGTTGTCGGTGTACTAGAGTAGGGGTACCTTAGTATCCCGAACTTGTGCACGGGCAGTCGCAGCGCCCCGCGGCAAGGCTTGCCGGGTGCCCGCCAAGGTCCTCCATGGTTCCTCTAGAGCCATTCAAGAACAAAGTGTTTAAGCCAAGGAGACAAGACCCCGGCAAGGGGAGCTTGCCGGGAAGGCCAAGACCCCGGCAAGAGGAGCTTGCCGGGAAGGCCAACCAAGGCATTTCAAGGAACTTGCCGCGACGCGACTCGCGTCCCGGCAAGGCCCGGTGAGCGACAAGCTTCTGGGCGCGACAAGACAACGACCGCGGCAAGGCGCTTGCTGTGATAGGCCACCACTCTGTACCCATGCTCCAGCACATCCACCAACATGTCGCCCCTGGGGCCGTTCCAGGCACGCGTGGCGAGAGGCTGTGCAGCCAGCGGTGCGGGTGGCAAGCGGAGATGACAAGATGGCCATCGTGGCAAGCGGTGCCGCCCCTGACGTTCCTTTTCTGCACTGTTTGGGCGACACAGACGGGCATTTAATGCCTTTGTCCCCTGCCGTCAGGGTTAGGTAGGATACACTGTACAAGTAGGTGTACCAACCGCACCACTTTCCATTTTTACCCTTGCATGCGTTGCCACCTGTTGGTGACCCCTTGAACATATAAAAGGAGGCCCATGCGCAACGTAGAGGGGGGTTGGAAACCAGAAAACACTCACGCTCGGTCTCGCAGCTAGTGAGTACTGTAGCTCTCAGCGCTCCCGAGCAAGAACACAATACAATCAGACAAGCAGCAGTAGGAGTATTATCTCTGCGGAGAGCTCCGAAGCTAGGAAAACCGCTCGTGTGCTTCGCCTCGATCCGCTCTTCGTGCGATCTCCGCCCCCCGCCGGACCGAAAGGGGCCCTGCCCCATAGGTGTTCGTCTCCACGACATCTTCGAGGAGACAAGACCCCGGAAAGGGGAGCTTGCCGGGAAGGCCAAGACCCTGGCAACAGGAGCTTGCCGGGAAGGCCAACCAAGGCATTTCAAGGAACTTGCCGCGACGCGCCTCGCGTCCCGTCAAGGCCCGGTGAGCGACAGGCTTCCGGGCGCGACAAGACAACGACCGCGGCAAGGCGCTTGCCGCGACAGGCCACCACTCTGTACCCATGCTCCAACACATCCACCAACGTGTCGCCCCTGGGGCCGTTCCAGGCACGCGTGGCGGGAGGCTGTGCAGCCAGCGGTGCGAGGTGGCAAGCGGAGATGACAAGATGGCCATCGTGGCAAGCGGTGGCGCCCTTGACAGTCCTTTTCTGCACTGTTTGGGCAACACAGACGGGAATTTAATGCCTTTGTCCCCTGCCGTCAGGGTTAGGTAGGATAAACTGTACAAGTAGGTGTACCAACCGCACCACTTTTCGTTGCCACCTGTCGGTGACCCCTTGAACAAATAAAAGGAGGCCCATGCGCAATGTAGAGGGGGGTTGGAAACCAGAAAACACTCACGCTCGGTCTCGCAGCTAGTGAGTACTGTGGCTCTCAGCGCTCCCGAGCAAGAACACAATACAATCAGACAAGCAGCAGTAGGAGTATTATCTCTCCGGAGAGCTCCGAAGCTGGGTAAACCGCTCGTGTGCTTCGCCTTGATCCGCTCTTTGTGCGATCTCCGCCCCTCGCCGGACCGAAAGGAGCCCTGCCCCATAGGTGTTCCTCCCCACGACATCTTTGGCGCGCTAGGTATGGGGCATCGAGGTTGTGTGAACCTGATCCGGTGTTCACGCGAGCTAGATCTTCATCATCTTCATCGACATGCCACCGAAGAAGAAGGCTCCGGAGGTGGCTGCTCCGTCCGCGTCGAACCCACCACCACCGGAGCAAGCAGGTGGTGGGGTAGATGCCGACGGGAGAACGGGCATCGACGAGGGAGCTCACGATGCTGCCAAGTCGAAGTACAAGGTTGCGCAGACCTCGGCGTTCGTACATGCGCCGCGCCCATCTCAGGAAGCGCGGGACCGACAGCGTCATGGTACTTGCAGTACCATACGTTCGTTGGGCCAAGGCCAAGCTAGTGGATCTCGGGATGCTCAAGACCAGCATGCACGCCAACATGCGGGCACGAGCGTGGCACGGTCGCCTAGACAAGATGCTGCTCCTTCTAACATAGTTAGAAGTTCGAGCATATCCCGCTCCTCGCACCGTTCGCCACCGCCACCCAAAACTCCAGCAGAAGCTTTGGCACGAGCTCAACTGCTCCTAGATTACCCTCCAATGGCAGACAAGATCGACGATTGGAGGGCCACCATTCAGAGTCTCATCGGCTTCGCCAACGGCGACACTCCACGGCAGCCGGGTACATCGCAGCCGTGGCAAGATTGCCAAGAACAAGCCGGTGGCGACAAGACCGGTGGAGGTGCAACCACTGTGCACTCTCCACCCCGAAAGCCAAGATCGCCGATTCGCCGGGTCAACCCCGACTGCGACTCCACCACATCGTCGGATCCGCGAGCTCGTCGCGATCAGCGCCAAGTTCTTCACGAACGACAGCAAGAAGACGCCAGACTCAGATCGAGCGCCAAGAGAAGCGGCGTCAATCAGACCAGCGCTGGGCCCACCGTCGACATGCATGCGCCAGGGGAACTAGGCGACTTGCCGTACGCGGTAGGTTGCCCTGCGTTCACTCGTGAGCTGCGGCAAGTCCAGTGGCCCAGTACGAAGAATTTCAAGCCAGATGTACCAGAGAAGTACGACGGCAAGTTGCATCCGTCGGAGTTCCTCAGCATCTACACCATCGCGGTGCAGGCTGCCGGAGGGCGAGACGACAAGATCCTTGCCAACTACTTCCCGCTGGTGCTCAAGCCTAACGTCAGATCCTGGCTCATGCACTTACCAGACAACTCCATATCCTCCTGGGCAGATCTATGCCATCAGTTTGTCGGCGCCTTTACAGGCAGCCACAAGCCTCATGGCCAAGAGAGCGATCTTCATCTGCTCGCCCAGAAGGAAGGAGAGCCCCTGCGCAAGTACATTCAGAGATTCAGCCTAGTACAGCGCAACATCCCAGATGTCCAACCTGCCGCGGTCATCAGCGTGTTCCATCAGAACGTGCGAAACCGCAGGATGCGGGAGGAGATGGCGATATGCAAGATCAGGGACGTCAGTGAGCTATATGCCCTGGCCGACAAGTGTGCGCGTGCCGAGGAAGGGAGGAAGCTTCCTGGAGAGAATGCAGGAGCAGGAGGATCTGTAGGATCGAAAGTATGTCTAGAGGGGGGGTGATTAGACTACTTGACAATATAAAAATTATGCCTTTTGACAAAGACAAGTTTTTGGAAGATTCACGATTATGATCAAGTCAAGCATCACCCTACACATGCAATTCTAGAGTATAGGCAGCGGAAAGTAAATTGCACATGTAGTAAAGAGAGGTGGAGAAGAGCAAACGCAATTTTGGAGACGCGGTGATTTTTCTCGTGGTTCCGATAGGTGGTGCTATCGTACTTCCACGTTGATGGAGACTTCAACCCAAGGAGGGTAACGGCTGCGAGAGTCCACGGAGGGCTCCACCCACGAAGGGTCCACGAAGAAGCAACCTTGTCTATGCCATCATGGCTCACGCCCACGGAGGGCTAGCCTTACTCGGGGTAGATCTTCACGAAGTAGGCGATCTCCTTGCCCTTACAAACTTCTTGGTTCAACTCCACATCTCGTGAGGCTCCCAAGCGACGCCTAACCAATCTAGGAGGCACCACCTCCAAAAGGTAATAGAAGGTGTTGATGATGATGAACTCCTTGCTCTTGTGCTTCAAATGATAATCTCCCCAACACTCAACTCTCCTCACCGATTTGGCTGTGGTGGAAGAAAGGATTGAGTGGAAAGCAACTTGGGAAGGCTAGAGATCAAGTTTCATATGGTGGGAGTGGAGCAACTTGATCTCAACACAAGGGTAGGTAGTTCTCTTCTCTAAATGTAAGGTAGGAGTGGTAGTTCTTTCGATGGCTCTCTCCACGAATGAAGAGGGGTGGAGGGTATTTATAGCCTCCACACAAAATCCAACTGCTACACACATTTGACCAATCTCGGTGGGACCGAAGTTGACAACTCGGTGAGACCGAAAGTTCAAATCATGTGAACGTTGGGATTTTCGGTGGGACCGAAAATACAATCTCGGTTTGTCCGATTCATGCAAAGACAAGAGCTTGCCAATCTCAGTGGGACCGACTTCATCATCTCGGTGACACCGATTTGATGATGTAAGGATTCTGAAGCTTGGCAACTCAAGTTTCGGTGAGACCGAGTTCAGAATTGGAAAATCCGAGATTTCTAGGGTTTGGCTTTGTGGCTGAGGTGGTTCATCTCGGTGTGACTGAGTTTGGAATATTGGTAGGACCGAGATTACTTATGAGTGTATATTGCAGTGAAAGTTGCTGATAGTTTAGGAGATGTATCACTAAGCACTTTGAGCAACCAGATCATCATCATAACCTCATCCCCTTTTAATAGTATTGGCTTTCCTATGGACTCAATGTGATCTTGGATCACTAAACCAAAAATGGAGTCTTGAGCTTTTGCCAATGCTTGCCTTAGCATTTTGAGGGGTCCACTTCTTCAGTCCTTGCCATACCCATATCACTGAACTTTCTGAATTGATTCTCAAGTAACTATTAGTTCAATGATATATATGTTGTTATTAATTACCAAAACCACCCGGGGATTAGTTGCACTTTCAATCTCCCCCTTTTTGGTAATTGATGACAACATATAGATCAAAGCTTCGACAAAGGATATAATCAATGAATAATATAAATCGCTTTGAGAAGTATGTGATAAGCAAGAGCTCCCCCTAAATTTGTGCATTATTTAAGATTTGCGTTTGAATGCAAATGCACAATCGATTAGGATCATGGGTCACTCTTCCATGTCACATACATCTTGGTGGAGCGCACAAAATGATAAGAATGAACAGCATGCACCCAATCACCAAGACATGAGTAAATGGTCATACAAGATAGGAATAGCATATGATAAGCGTTAAGCACACATTAAAGCACACATTAAAGCATAGTACGACCAAGCACTCATCAAAGTAGGACGAAAACCAAAAGTATCTCAAAGAAACCGCAAATGAACGAAAGAGCAAAAGCGCAAAGACAACAGCACTCTCTCTCTCTCGAAGTCCTATGATCTATACAATTTCTCCCCTTTGGCAACAAGTTACCAAAAGTTCAAAAGGCATAGAGCTAAGCGCCATGGGGACTCTGCCTGGCGGCTCTCGTCAGGTTGATGTTGAGTTGATATGACAAAGATCGGCGAAGACTTCACTGATGTCTGGCTTTGGAGGAGTGGTCTTTGGAGCTGGAGTTGGAGCAACTGATGGAACTGTGGAGGTGCCAAGCTGTAGTCCCGTGTCATCCATCGAATAGCAGCTGATTGGGATCTGTGGGAACCGGAGCGATCTGCTGATAAGCATCTGGACTAAGTCATCCCGCATCTCACGATAAGCTCTTCCTTCTCCTCTTTGCTTCCTCAATGTCGCCTCAAGCTTGTTGACAATCACTTGCACTTCATCGACTTCACATCCAGAGCGTGGATCTTGTCTTCAACAATCCTCTCTAGGCTCTCCGAGACTGCATAATGCTGGCCAGCGTTGTTCAATCCTTTGGGTAGCTTCAAGGAGCTGCTCTCCGACACTCTTTGGTTTAGCTGTCGCATCGCTTCCTTGTCACTTTGGCTTTCTTGGCAGCTTCAATCTTTGCTTGACCTTCAACCGATGTTGGATCCTCCTCATCCATCACAACAACATTATCCTCATGCTCGTGCTCCAGTGGTAAGTGTGCTCTATCCAACAAGTATGTGCCCGTGCCAAACTTGGCATTAATAAGCATCTGAATCATGGGCAAATCCACACGACCTTTTCTCGTCATTGCAGTTCTCTTAATGGTCTCAACCATCAAGTCCATCACCTTGAAAGGTGCTTTCATCAAGTATATGCAGCATGTTGATAGAGTATCCTCCGATCATGCGATGATCTCCGACTTGGGCATCAAGGTATGCCTCGTAATAGTGTTAGTGGTAGGTAGACCTGCCGGAGATAGTACATCGAGCCGAGCTTCAGATTCCCAAATCCTTAGCTGGAACCTCTTTGTACATGTTCTTCATGGATTCATGATTCTTCTTTGGAATACCATAAACATCAATATCATCCTCTCTTTGTACTTAAGCATTCAGAAGTTCTGCCCATTCTTCAACAGTTGAAGAAAATCTTTGGCCTTCAGTCATCCATACAATCCTTCCATCTGGATAGAAATGAGCTGTGGCATAGAATTGCATAATCATCTCATCATTCCAATTTGTCAACTTCTGCCCTACAAAGTCTGCAACACCACATGCAGTGAAGCTTTCATGCACATGTGGAAAGAAGTCTCTGTGCTCTTCGCTGTCAATGTACTTCCAAATAACGATCCGTGTCTCGCGACTATGGCTTCTTGTCCATCAGCACGGTCTCATAGAAGTCTTGCTGCTCTCTGGTGTGAAATCTGGGATCTACAGCAATTCTTCTCCTCACGGCATATGGATCAGATTGTCTCCATAGCCTGAGACCTCTATCCTTCCTTGCCTTCATATCCTCAGCCTGAGGATGAGCATCATTGTGTAGTGGCAGTTTCTGACGAAGTTTCAGCAAAACTGGTCCTTCATCATCTGACACAGCTGGTGGCACATCATCTTTGTTCTTTTCAGATGCTGGAATGTTCCTGACTGTCTTCTTGGGCTTGGCAGCAGGCTTTGCTGGAGCTGCCTTGACTGGAGCAGATTGCTTGGGCTTTGAAGTGGCTCCAGCCTAGATGGCATCACCCATGAACTTAGACATCTGAGAAGGAGGCTGGGGTGCTACCTCATCCTCATCCTCTTCTGCTGCATCATCATGCACTAACCTCTTCCTCTCGGAAGTTTTATTCACCTTGCTTGTAGTTTCCTCTTCCAAACTCAGCTACTTGGCAACAGTGGACTGCTTGACTTTTCTGGTGCCCTTCTTAGTTTGCTGACCTTGTGGCTCTTTGGCAACAACCTTCCTCTTGGGCTTTGAGGTTACTTCTTCCTCAACGACAAAATCTGAGTCTTCATCATCCGAGTTCCTCTTCTTTCTGGCTCTGGTGGCTGCAGGAGGCAAACCACTTGGTGTACTCCTCTCACCATCATCTGATGAGCTGCTGGGATCAGGACTAGTGCCTGCCTCTGGAATATCTGCAATGGGTGTCTCGACCTGTTCTCGACTCATCACGGCATCGACATGGCTGACAACCTGTGAATAGATAAGGTGTAGGCAGAGAAGAAGAGTCATCACAAATGCAGAAGTTTTTGCAAAAAAAATGAGTTCAAATTCCAGTATTAGGTTTTCACAGAAGACATTTCAGTCAGACCGAGTTTAAAATTCGGTGAATCCGAAGTGTTCAAACAGAAGCATTCACACCACTTTCGGTTGGACCGAAGTGGGTTTCGGTCCTGCCGAAAACACTAGGGTTTCACAGAATCCTCATTTCGGTCACACCGATTTGCACAACTCGGTTGGACGAAGGGTGCAAAGGTAATGGCTATAGGCCAAATCGGTCATACCGAGAATGTAAAATCGGTCTCACCGAGATGTGTTCGCGGAAACCTAACCCTAAAACTTTTACTCGAATCTAGTCCAAAAGAACTAATCTGGTGCAGGGAAGATTTCAATCGTGGCAAGATTCTAGGCAAACCAAACGGCGTTGAATCGGAGATGGGAGCACGAGTGGGATCAAAACTCACCCTAACTTGGTGGAGTTTCTCACGGCGGCAATGGCGCGGAGAAGATGTCCGCTGACGGCGACGGAGACCTGCGGCGAGGGCGCATGCGGCATTTACAGCGACAATCCGGAGACCAAGGCGACGGCAAAGAAGGGGGGGAAGCGTTTGAAGGAGAAATCAACGCGCGTGGCCCTCGGAGTATATATACCCTTTCTTTGTCGGTGGGACCGAAGTTGTAAAACTCGGTGTCACCGAGATGAATAACGCAGACGATTATGCACTTGATCACGCCGAAAATCACAACTCGGTTTCACCGAGGTGAAAACCTAGATCAGTCTAAATGCTTTCGGTTTGACCGAGTTTGAGTGAGTTGGTCCGACCGAACTCACTTAGAAGGTTTTGGAAGTTAGCCCTTGTCGGATCGGTGGCTCGAAAGTGCTCCTCACTCGGAGGGTCCAAAATGACTTGTTCAAAATTTGTCTTTGTAAGCATGAATAGAATTTGAGACAAGAAAGCGAGATAGCTAGGAGGTACTTAGGCATTCTTGTCCATCCATTTGGTCGGAAAAAAACAAAACGACCAAAACAACAAATGGATGTCCTTGAATGGATAAAATCATGCATCCAACATGCTCACACAATAAGATAGCAAATGAAATATGTGTCAAACATGCACAATCAAAACTCTAGCTACTACTACACAATTTGTCGATGACTAGGTCATCTTTATATGAGTATATTGACTTAGGAGCCAAATGAGAACATTTGATCATAGGTCATACTCATCGCTTAAGCACAAGTGGGGTTACCACTTTTACATAAAGCATTGATGTGTTCACATCATTTGAAGATGCTTTAGCTCAATTCTTTAGAGCAAAGCTCCCCTAGATGTGAGAACCCCTTTAAAGGGTCAAACTAACCTTGGGTAGTCGAGAAGACTTCATGTAGATGTTGAAGATGTGGATGCTCAATGTTGATGAAGATCATCAAGAGTTTGGAGCTATCCTTTGGATTCGGGCACTTTCAATACCTACATGGGTTAGTCCCACAAGGAACAAACAAGGATGTCCATGGACATAGATTGAAGTTCACAATAGATGATGTCCATGAAAGCAATGATTACCTTGTCCCTTGACTTACCAACAAGAGGGTTTGTGACTCCATGAACTAGTGCACGATGTGGAAGTTGATTGCACAAGTTTTTGCCAAAATGAATGTGAGTGAAGTATGTTGGCGTAGTCACCCTCAAGAACTCTCTAGTTCTTCTTCTTCGGGATCCACATCATCTTGATGGGAATCCTTGGGGTTGTAGTTGAGCTTGACGAAGTAGAACTTGACGTTTCCTTGGGAACCCACTTGACCATGGCTTGAGGTGCTTCAACAAATGCATCAATCTCTTCTTGAAGCTTGTCCTTGCCTTTTAGCTTGTGGTCTTGTGGTGGAAGATCATCTTGAGCTTGTTCCACATTGGAAGAAGTAGGATCATACTTCTCCTTTTGAGAAACAAACTGTGGAGGAGGATATTGACCTTCTTCCCATTCAACACCCTCGCCTTGAATTTTCGCCGTAACCAATTCCTTGATTCTTAGGTGCCTTCCTTGCTTGCGTAACAATTTCTCAAAGTTCTTGCTTCCGCAAGGCTCTTGTAGACACCTTTTCTATAATCCCTTTCAATAAACTATTTTCTTGCTCAAGTGTAACTTGTCTTGAAACATTGTTAGTGGAATCAAGAGAACTACTAGAAGCAACAATATTGGATTTAGCATGGTTATTGTTACTACTAGATGAAGAATTTTTCTTATGCTTGTCATGCTTAGTTTTAATGGGTGGCAAGAAATTAGACAAGAGAAGTCGTTTGGCAAGATATGAAGAACTCTTCTTTCAAGATCGTCATTGATTGCTTTTAGAAACTCATGTTCTTGCTCTAGAGTGAGCTTCTCGAAGCGTAGCTTCTCATGAGATCTTAGGAGCTCTCTATGATCTTCTTGAGTTGTTTCATGAGCTAACTTAAGAGTGTTTAGTTCTTTAGTTAGACGCTCAATCTCCTTCATAGCATTGTCATTCGACTCTTCTCGACTATAAAGACTACTAGCTTGTTCATCATTACTAGGCTCACTAGATTTATCATGTAAGAGCTCATCTTCACCAAGCAAGTCATCCTCATCACTATCAAAGTCAATGAATTCAGGGTGTGATACCTTGGGGCCTTTAGCCATGAAGCATCTTCCAATTCCCTCATTTGGTGAATCAAATAAGTCATAGGAGTTGGAGTTGGAGGATACGAGAGCAAGACCGCAACACCTTCATCTTGATCTGTAGTCGGAGTTGGAGTGATAGCTTCTTTCGAATGATTGTCTGAGTCGGAGCCGGAGACCCATTCACCTACATGAGCTTGATGTTTTCTTCTTGTGTAGCTCCTTGATGACTTGTCTTTCCTCTCGAATCCTTGCTTCTCCGAGAGGGTCTTCGCTCATAACGATCATCTCTACTCCTTCTCTCTTCCGAGGTGACTCATCTCTTGAGCTTCTTCTTCTTGGAGATTCTTCTCTTCTCTTGTGGGGAGCCAAACACTCATTTGAGTAGTGTCCGGGTCTTCCACAATTGTAGCAGTTTCGATCACGACTAGAAGATCTCTTTTCATCATATGATCTAGACTTTGAGCTTCTCTCTTTGCTTCTACTCTTGTAGAATTTGTTGAAGTTCTTCACCATTAGCCTTATCTCTTCATTGGAAACTAGCTTGTCACTTGAGGTTGTGGGAGCATCACTTGTAGCTTTGTAAGCACCACTTGACTTGTTGTGAAGCTCTTCCTTATCCTTAAGTGTCATCTCATGAGCAACAATGCTTCCAATGACTTCGGTTGGCTTGAGATTCTTTTTGTTTGGCATCATTTGGATCAAAGTGCACACGGTGTCATACTTTCCATCCAAGGCTCTGAGAATCTTCTTGATGATGAATCGGTCGGTCATTTCTTCGCTTCCTAAGTCGGCAATCTCATTTGTGATGAGAGCAAGCCTAGAGTACATTTCAGCGACTCCTTCACCTTCCTTCATCTTGAACTTGTCAAGTTGACCTTGAAGAACATCTAGCTTTGATTCCTTCACGGACTCGGTACCTTCGTGCATTTCAACCAAAGTATCCCAAATCTCTTTGCATTCTCAAGACGGCTGATTTTGTTGAACTCCTCGGGACACAAGGCATTGAAAAGAATGTCACAAGCTTGAGCATTGTTTTGCAACATCCGCAATTCTTCCGCTAGAAGCCATGATCCGAACTTTTCCTTCCTCAAGAATTCACCTTGCATACCAACACAAATAATGCCCCATGCGGCTGGGTTATGGCCAAGAATATGCATTTTCATTTTATGCTTCTAACTAGCAAAGTTTGTACCATCAAAGTAAGGACCTCACGAAAATTACCCTCACTAGACGCCATACTCTCCTAGGTTGTGAAACCAAGCTTATGGAGTCCAATGCAATGGAAACCAATACAATGGAGACCAAAGCTCGATACCACTTGTAGCATCGAAAGTATGTCTAGAGGGGGTGATTAGACTACTTGACAATATAAAATTATGCCTTTTGACAAAGACAAGTTTTTGGCAGATTCACGATTATGATCAAGTCAAGCATCACCCTACACATGCAATTCTAGAGTATAGGCAGCGGAAAGTAAATTGCACATGTAGTAAAGAGAGGTGGAGAAGAGCAAACGCAATTTTGGAGACGCGGTGATTTTTCTCGTGGTTCCGATAGGTGGTGCTATCGTACTTCCACGTTGATGGAGACTTCAATCCATGGAGGGTAACGGCTGCGAGAGTCCACGGAGGGCTCCACCCACGAAGGGTCCACGAAGAAGCAACCTTGTCTATGCCATCATGGCCTACGCCCACGGAGGGCTAGCCTTACTCGGGGTAGATCTTCACGAAGTAGGCGATCTCCTTGCCCTTACAAACTTCTTGGTTCAACTCCACATCTCGACGGAGGCTCCCAAGCGACACCTAACCAATCTAGGAGGCACCACCCTCCAAAAGGTAATAGAAGGTGTTGATGATGATGAACTCCTTGCTCTTGTGCTTCAAATGATAATCTCCCCAACACTCAACTCTCCTCACTGATTTGGCTGTGGTGGAAGAAAGGATTGAGTGGAAAGCAACTTTGGAAGGCTAGAGATCAAGTTTCATATGGTGGGAGTGGAGCAACTTGATCTCAACACAAGGGTAGGTAGTTCTCTTCTCGAAATGTAAGGTAGGAGTGGTAGTTCTTTCGATGGCTCTCTCCATGAATGAAGAGGGGTGGAGGGTATTTATAGCCTCCACACAAAATCCAACCGTTACACATTTGACCAATCTCGGTGGGACGAAGTTGACAACTCGGTGAGACCGAAAGTTCAAATCATGTGAACATTGGGATTTTCGGTGGGACCGAAAATACAATCTCGGTTTGTCCGATTCGTGCAAAGACAAGAGCTTGCCAATCTCGGTGGGACCGACTTCATCATCTCGGTGACACCGATTTGATGATGAAGGTTCTGAAGCTTGGCAACTCAAGTTTCGTGAGACCGAGTTCGTAATCGGAAAATCCGAGATTTCTAGGGTTTGGCTTTGTGGCTGAGGTGGTTCATCTCGGTGTGACTGAGTTTGGAATATCGGTGGGACCGAGATTACTTATGAGTGTATATTGCAGTGAAATTTGCTGATAGTTTAGGAGATGTATCACTAAGCACTTTGAGCAACCAGATCATCATCATAACCTCATCCCCTTTTAATAGTATTGGCTTTCCTATGGACTCAGTGTGATCTTGGATCACTAAACCAAAAATGGAGTCTTGAGCTTTTGCCAATGCTTGCCTTAGCATTTTGAGGGGTCCACTTCTTCAGTCCTTGCCATACCCATATCACTGAACTTTCTGAAATGATTCTCAAGTAACTATTAGTTCAATGATATATATGTTGTTATTAATTACCAAAACCACCCGGGGATTAGTTGCACTTTCAGGATCTGACAGTGAGGATGCCGCCCTGGCAAGGAAAAACCGGCGGCGAAACAATAGGCAGAAAAAAGGCAAAGATGTGCTAGTCGTTGAGCAGTCCGGCAACGGAGGTGGCGCCAAGGAAGCAGAAGCTGTGGCAGTCGCCGACAAGCAGGAAGGCTCCAGCAAGCAGTACTGCAAGATCCACCGCACCAAGGGCCATGATCTCCAGAGCTGCAAGAAAGTCGAGCAGCTTGTCGAGCAGCTTGTCGAGCAGCAGAAGGCTGAGTACGAGTGACGCGACAAAGAGAAGGCCCAGGAAGGTGCTGGAGGATCCGGCAAGAAACGTCCCGGCCGGGGGGGGGGGGGGGACGCCGCAACAAGGCCAAGCAGCGGCAAGGAGACAGGCCTCCCCTCGGCCGCGACAAGGATGAAGATGAAGACGAAGATGAAGATATGGATGATGACGAGGCCGACGAGCAGGAGTTCCAGAAAGCCACAGAGGTCCTGTGCGTTGACGGTGGTGCTTCTCTGCATACTTCACACCGCCAGCTCAAGCAGTGGGTGCGGGAAGTCAATGCGGCAGAACCGCCCGTCGAGTCACGCAAACCTCTGAAATGGTCCAGCACGCCTATCATCTTTGATATTGAGGACCACCCTGATCGCATAACTGCGGTCGGGTGCTTGCCGATGTTGGTTTCACCAACTATCCGCAACCTCAAGGTCACTAAGATGCTAGTTGACGGTGGGGCCTGCTTGAACCTGATCTCCTCCGCGGTACTCTAGAAACTCCAGATCCCTGACAGCGAGCTCGAAGAGACCGGCACATTCCAAGGAATCAACCCGGGAAGGAGGAAGCCGAAGGGGAAGATCACGTTGCCGGTGACATTTGGCAGCGAGTTGAACTTCAGGACTGAGAGGGTCACTTTTGACGTTGCTGACTTTCCATTGCCCTACAATGGGATACTCGGCCGTCCAGCACTCGCCAAATTCATGGCAGCCTCTCACTATGCATACAACATGCTAAAGATGACAGGCTCGATAAGTGTCATCTCTGTCCCCGGCGACAAGAAGGATGCTCTTATCTGCGCCGAGAAGATCTACCGGGATGCAGCAGCCGCAGCAGATCGCAAGACACTTGCCGCTGAAGCTCCCGGGGGGAAGAACAAGACCAAGTCCGGCAAGAGCTCTGATGCCCACTCCGGCAATCGCACCACTTCGGAGTGCTGCGCTACCGTCGAGGACGCACCATCGAGCTCCACCGGCAAGTGTAACAAGACGATGATAGCTTCACCAGAAACCAAGAAGGTGTCCGCCAAGGAGGACGGCACTGGTGGTACCTTCACCATCGGTGCCACTCTTGACCCTAAATAGGAAAGCGCGCTCGTTGCTTTCCTGCGGGCGAACGTCGACGTGTTTGCACGGCAACCGTCTGACATCCCCGGTGTTCCCAGGAAAGTAATCGAGCACCATCTTGCCGTTTGTCCTCATGCGCGGCCCGTCAAGCAGAAAGTCAGGAAACAAGCAGTGGAGCGCTAAGAATTCATTGCAGAAGAGATCAAGAAATTGGAAGCAGCAGGCCTTGTCAGAGGAGTGCTCCATCCTATGTGGTTGGCCAATCCTGTAGTCGTGCGCAAGGCAAACGGGAAATGGAGGCTTTGTATAGACTTTACCAATGTCAATAAAGCTTGTCCCAAAGATCCATTTCCCTTGCCGCGCATTGACCAGATTGTTGACTCCACAGCTGGATGTGACTTGCTTTCATTTCTTGACGCATACTCAGGATACCATCGGATCTTCATGGCTGAAGAGGATGAGGAGAAGACCGCATTCATCACACCATGTGGCACATACTGTTTTGTACGGATGCCTTTCGGATTAAAGAATGCTGGTTCAACATTTGCAAGAGTAGTCCATGACGCTTTTGAGCCACAAATACACAGGATGTGGAAGCCTACATGGATGACATAGTGGTCAAGAGCAAGGACAAGGCAACTCTGATTCAAGATTTAGACGAAACCTTCACAAATTTGCGCAAGATCAACCTCAAGCTTAACCCCGAGAATTGCGTGTTTGGAGTCCCTTCCGGCAAGCTTCTCGGGTTTTTTGTGTCTCAGCGGGGAATTGAAGCCAACCCCAACAAGATCAAGGCCATTGAGCAGATAGAAGCACCAAAGCGCATCAAGGATGTACGAAGACTTGCCGGTTGCGTGGCTGCTCTCAGCAGGTTTATCTCTAAGTCTGCTGAGCACGCCCTGCCATTTTTCAAAATATTGAAAAAGGCAGGTCCAATGAAATGGACTCCGGAAGCAGAGGCTGCGCTGCAGGACTTGAAGAGATACCTATCCTCCACTCCAATACTTGTCGCACCTAAGCCACAATAGAAGTTGCTGCGGCACATAGCGGCAACCAATCAAGTGGTTAGTGCTGCGTTAGTAGCGGAGAGGGAGGCGGATGATGAGCCAGCAACCACGACAGATGCATCCAGCGACAAGCAGGGGGCTTCGCCGACAAGCTCTGGTCCCGACAAGGGTGGATCTGCGCAGGCGCGTGAGGAGATGCAGAAGAAAATGGTGCAATGCCCAGTTTACTTTGTTAGTTCCCTTCTGTAGGGGGCTAGGTCAAGGTACTCTGGTGTGCAGAAATTGCTTTTCGGCCTTCTCATGGCCTCGAGAAAGCCGCGCCATTACTTCCAAGCACATGAGATCACAGTTGTCACTCGTTTTCCGCTAAAGAGGATACTGCAGAATCCAAAAGCAACAGGCAGGATTGTCGAGTGGGCACTGGAACTGTCAATCTTTGGCCTCAAATTTGAGAGCACTTCAACTATCCAGAGCCGAGCATTGGCAGAATTCATAGCAGAGTGGACGCCAACACCAGATGAAGAAATTCTAGAAACGAGCGTCCCCATCAAGGAAGCAAGCAAAGAGTGGCTCATGTACTTTGATGGTGCCTTTTCGCTGCAAGGCGCTGGTGCGGGCATGCTGCTTGTCGCACCCACCGGAGAGCACCTCAAGTATGTAGTCCAGATGCACTTTCCCAAGGAGCAAGCAACAAACAATACCGCAGAGTATGAGGGTTTGCTTGCCGGTCTCAGGATCGCGACAGACCTTGGGATCAACAAGCTCATTATCAGGGGTGACTCGCAGCTTGTCGTCCGCCAAGTGAACACGAATTATCAGAGTCCGTTGATGGAAGCTTACGTTGATGAAGTGAGAAAGTTAGAAGAGCACTTTGACGGCCTACAGATGGAACATGTTCCGAGCGCTTAGAACGACATTGCCGATGGCCTGTCAAAGTGCGCTGCACTAAAGTTACCTGTGGAACCAGGGATCTTTGTGCTCAAACTGACTCAACCATCCGTGAAGCCATCAACTAGACAGAGCAAGAAGAGGAAGTTGATTTCTGGTGACTATTTTCCGGCAGAGCTTCCCGAAGCCGCCGCCAAGAAGGTCCCCAAGATCAACACCAAGGGTGCTGAGGAGCAGTCTGCTCCGGCGAGCCCTAGGGTTTGTTCCGTTGAAGCAGACGCTCCTGAAGAGTTTTGCTCCGGCAAGCTTGCCAGGGAACATCAAGCTCCGGCTGAGCCGCAGGTTCTCGCCGCAGAGGCGGATGTTCCCGCAGCAGCATATGTGCCTTTAGTCCTTGTTGTCGAGCCGCAAGCTCCAGCATGGGCACAGCAGATTGTCCATTTCCTTCAGACAGGAGAACTTCCCGAAGAGCAAGAAGAAGCGGAAAGAGTAGCCCGGCAGTCAAGTATGTACCAGTTTGTCGACAACACACTGTACAGAAGAAGACTCAACGGTGTGAAATTGAAGTGTATTCATCGGGAAGACGGACAACAGCTGTTGGCGGAGATACATGGAGGCATATGTGGTCGCCACATTGGCGCAAGAGCACTTGCCGGCAAAGCATTCCGGCAAGGTTTCTTTTGGCCGATAGCCCTCCAGGATGCAACTGGACAAGTAACCAAGTGTGAAGCGTGCCAGTTCCATTCTAAGCAAATACACCAGCCAGCTCAAGCTCTCCAGACGATCCCTTTATCCTGGCCATTTTCGGTTTGGGGGCTCGACATCCTCGCCCCCTTTCCCCGAGCTGTCGGGGGCTTTGAGTACTTGTACGTTGCAATCTACAAGTTCACAAAGTGGCCGGAAGTAGAAGCAGTGAGGAAGGTGACAGCACAATCAGCAGTCAAGTTCTTCAGGTCGATTGTTTGCCGTTTCGGGATCCCTAACAGGATCATCACCGACAACAGCACGCAATTGATGAGTCGCACCTTCATGCAGTACATCCAAGACCTTGGCCCCAAGGTCTGCTTCGCTTCTGTTGCTCACCCGAGAAGCAACGGTCAAGTGGACTGGATCTTCGCTTCTGTTGCTCACCCGAGAAGCAACGCTCAAGACCAGGACTTTCGACGGGCTGCACAAGTGCGGAAAGAACTGGATCGAGGAGCTGCCGGTGGTTCTTTGGTCGATCAGGACGACGCCAAATCGAGCCACTAGCAAAACACCTTTCGCTCTAGTCTATGGAGCAGAGGCAGTTCTCCCCATGGAACTCGTATACGGGTCGCCTCGAGTGCTCGCTTATGATGAGCTTGAGAAAGAGCAGCTGCGGCAAGATGACGCGCTGCTCCTTGAGGAAGACCGTCTTTAGGCTGCTGTACGAGCTGCTCGCTACCAGCAAGCTTTGCGCTGCTACCATAGCTGCAAAGTTAATGCCAGAAGTCTCGAGGAAGGCGACCTTGTTCTTCGGCGCATTCATTCCGCCAAGAATTCCAACAAGTTGACGCCGAAGTGGGAAGGCCCTTACCGGGTGAAAGGAGTCACTAGGCCCGCTCTGTCCGCCTTGTGAGTGAAGATGGCTTTCCGGTGAGCAACTCCTGGAACATTGAGCATCTTCGTAAGTTTTACCCGTAAGGTGCGGTTGCCAGAACCTGTTCCGGCAACCACCTTTTGTACAAGCTTTGCCGCTGTTGCATGTAACCCTTTGTACAAAGCCGAGCGAAGATCCCGTGCATAAATAAAGCTCATGTGCCCCGCACATCTTGTCAATTTCATGCTTTCTATTTTTTGCATGTATTATCTGACACTTTGTGCAGCACCTACCCCCAGTAAGCAATAACGAGTCGTAAGGCTCCATATCTTTATTTTCTCTTCTTTCTTTTTCTCAAAGAAAGGGAAGGTTTCCTCGCCCACAAGTTTGCCGGGGGGAAAGGAGAAGATAATGGTGTGGACCAGGCGTCGTTCAAGAAAGTTTCGCCTTACCGGGTAGCAAACGACAGAAAAGCTAAGTTGCCAAAGTTTGAGCAATCAGCTTTAAAATTTTAAGTTATCTTCCTCGAACGATCGTGCTTTGTTTGGAAAACCTGTGCGCGGAGGAACCAACTCGTATCTAGTTGCGCCCTTACTTTGTTTCGAGTCCGCTCAACAATTTAAGTGTGCTGTGACTAGTTGCGACAAGGTTTCTTGTCGGTAGCGGCACCGCCGAAGAGGCTCTTGACGTTCAAGACTCAGCTTCATGGCTAAGGTGCTCATACTGGCAAGTTCCCTAAAAGCATAGGGCAAAAGCATACAAAGGAAGGAATCAAGTAAAGGAAATAACATAGCAGTCGATACCCAACATAAAGTTATATTACAAGATAGCTTGTCGCAGCTCTAATGGATTGTTCTTGTAACATGACCAGCAGCGACAAGAAAAGGAGGAAAACGGGCGGCCTAATCTACACGATCGCCATCAACCCTCTTGACCTCATTCACCTTGTCCACAATGGGTGCGACAAGGGCCTTGAGCGCTTCCAGATCAGCATCTGCCGGCAGCTTCTTGAGGACGTTGGTGAGGTTGAGACCTGGGTTGCAGAAGGCCACCTTCACCAAGATCTTTTGCAGAACTCTCGCGCAGATCGCGCGCGACTCGTTGGCCAGCTGCTTTGGGATCTTGTCTTGGAGTCGCTGGAGAGCCGTCACCACACCTTTGAAGAACAGAGTGAGCTTGGCGCTGGGTTGGAGGTTCACGTTGGAGGAGTACCCAAAATCCTCCATCCCCAGCTGCGCCAGCTCCCCGTCAATAACTGCGGTGATGTTCATGAGACCCTCTGTCTAGAGCTCCACGGTCTCCCTAAAGGTGTTCTGGGTTTCGGCGGCCCTCGTCAGCAGTGTTTCATTGGCCTTGATTTCCTCCTTCAAGGCCACTTCATGCTCCCTAGCGCTGTCCAGCGTCTGGGTCAACGTGGCCACCTTCAACTCAAGATCAGCGTTGGAGTCCTTGGCGGTACTCAGCTCCTTGCCCTTCTCGACGAGACGACCCTGCAGCTCACCATGAGCGTGGGCGTCCTTCTCGCGCTCACGCTTGAGCGCGGCAAGCTCTTCGCCGCTCGCCTTGAGATCGGCCTCCAGCTGCACCACCTTCGTCTCCAGCTCTTTCTTAGCGGCCTCGGCAGCTGCGGCCGCGTCCTCTGCTTCCTTGAGGGCCCCGCCAAGTGTTTGCTCGCGCGCGGCAAGCTCCTCCTCATGGCTGTCAAGATTAATCTTTCGCTGCGCCAACTCGCCTTCCCGCGCAAACAGCTCCTCGGCGGCAAGCCGCTGTTGCTCTTCGGCTTCGGCCTTCTTGAGGATGAAGGCTTTCCGCGCCTCGACAACTTGCTCCAGCTCCGCCGCCAAAGACCGGAGGGCTTCTTGGTTGTGACTCCGGAGCTCCTCTACACGCTTCTCAATATCCGCTCCCGCCTGCGTGACAAGCGCTTCCCGGGATTCCACCTTGGCTTGTCGGGCGCGGTAGAGCGACACCAGCTTCCGCAGCAGTTGCTCCTCCTCTGACTCGCCGGTGCTGCTGCTCGGCGTGTCAACCAGCGTCAGCCCAGCGGAGGCGAGCACCTCCCCGTCCAAAGTTTCTCCTTCGACCGGCGCCCTGGAGATTGACGCCCAGGGGAGCTTGATGAAGATGCCATCGCCGGCCTTCAAATAGGCGCCGGGCTGGGGCTCTTCGGAGCCTGACGCAGCAGCAGCGGCGGAGGGATCGGCGGTCGGCGTAGCGCCTTGCGCTCCTGCGGCCTCAGGGTCGTCAGTGCGGTCGCCGGACCCCTCGCCAGCTCATGCGGCGGCAGCTTTGGCGGCCTCTTCGCCGGCAGGATCATCGGCGCCGGCCCCTTCTTCGGTGGCGGCGGCGTCGTTGGTGCTGCCGCGCACGTTCTCCTCGTCGGTGGCCTCTGTCTCCATCGGCTCCATGGAAGATGGATCTGAAGGCCGGAAGAGGGAGAAAAGTCAAGCAAATATCCAAAAAGAAAATCAGAAGAAGAAGAACACAAGGGAAGTTTTCAAGCAAGAAGATTACCTGTACTGGGCTCCACGGTCATGGGCTCCACCACCGGGGGGTCGCTGGTGCCGTCCCTTGCCGGAGAACTGTCCCTTTCCGGAGACTTCTCCCTTGCCGGAGAACGCTCCCTTGCCGGGGAATCCTCCCTTGGCGGCGTAGTCGAAGCAGATAGCATCTCGGGGGCGGCTTCCGGGGGCTCCTGGTGAGGCTGTTCTGCTCCTACAAAAACAAATAATCAGATGTCAGCAAAGAAAGAGCACCCATGCGCGCCTAACAGCGGGAAGTAAACCATATACTTACGCTGGGGGCTGCGCTGGGGGCTGCTTCGGGGAGTAGTTGCTGGGTCCGACAAGGTGGTCTCGGACGCACCCTCTGTTGTCACGGTGGGTTCGTCCTTGATGACAACCACTGGGACCTTGGCTCTCTTCGCCGCTCTCTAGGCTAGAGTCCTGAAAAGGAATGGGTTTAGAGTAAAGCAGGTCAGATACAAGACAAAACAGCAAGAATTGAAGAAATACAAGTACAACAAAGAATCTTACTCTTCTTCTTCCTCGTCGGAGCTGAGCGCGGAGAGGTCGAAGTCCGGCCCCGCTTCTGCGCGACGAGGCGGAGGAGCGGGTTCCCTTGATCGCTTGGCGGGGGCAGCGGCAGGAGCAGAAGCGGTGGTCCGGGAAGACCCCGTTCCAGTTGCCGCAGCGGTGCGAGGCGCTCCCGCGGCAACATTGCTTGTCGCGGTGGAGCGTGTCGCGCGGCGCGACGGCTATTGACTCGCTTGCCGCCCTGTTACGTCCCCGGCCTTGTGGAGACGCCTTCTTGGTGGAGCTGGGGGCTGCGCTGGGGGCTCCGTTTGCAGCAAGCTGCCTAAAGGTGGCGGGCCGCTCGCACCCTCGGCGGGCTCGCTCGACTCGGCTTCAGGATCGGCAAGCCCTCCCTCGCCGGCAAGCTCTTCTTCGCTATCAATCCACTCTCGCTCGGCAAGGCTTGCCACCTCTGCTGCCTCTGCCTCCTCCACGGTGAATCCAAACTCGCCCGCAGCAGCGGCTGCCGCCGCCTCTTCTGCCTAGGTGGCGATGCGCTGCATCTCCTCGTCAGTGGTGTCGCGGACGAGGCTCTTCTGTTCATCAGCGCGGACTGCCACCTCCACCAAGCCGTCATAGAACGCCTGCACGACGTCGTCTGCAGGCCCTTGCCAAGTTGGCACAATTCCATGCGAATCGCACAACGGCATCATTGCACGGATGCGGTCGAGCGAGGAATTGTTGCACAGCGGAACAACACCGTTTGGCAACCTGAACCATTCAGGATGTTGAGGGTCGTGCTTGAACAGCTCCTTGAGCATCGCATCCAGTTCCAGCACGGTGAAGTTGAAGTTAAGGCCTGGGCGTAGCCTCATAATGTCCGCCGGACCCCCGAACTCCCAGGCGGGTCTCCTCCTCTCCTGTAGGGGGGCGATGCGGCGGCGAAGAAAATCTGCGCCAACGGCGCCTACAGTGAGCCCGGCAAGCCTGAGGCACAGGATCCGGGTGACGGCGATCTTCAGCCTATCGTCTTCCGGGGCCAAGCTGCTCCAATCGTTGCCGCGCACTGCTGGGGCTTGGCGCTGGCGGTGAATTGCTGCGGGTTCTCCTCGACGATCCAGCACCAATCTGCTCTCCACTCCTCCCATTTGCTGCGGAGCTCTCCCTCCAGATACGCTTCCTTCTTGCCGGCCCTCGAGATCCAGGCGATCCCGCCGGATAGAGGATCTCCTCTCTCAACTCTGGGCATAAAGAAGTGGCGGAAAAGGGCTACGTTTGGGTGGACTCCGACAAAGTTTTCGCAGAGATGTGCGAAAACTGCCATGGTCAGAACGACATTGGGGGTGAAGTCAAGGAGGTGGAACCCGTAGGTGTTCATGATATCGCAGAAGAACTCAGAGAAGGGCGGGCAAAGCCCGCAGTAGAAGAACAGTGCGAAGAACGGATATCCATTTGGAGCCCGTTTCGAAGCGGCGGCGGAGAGTACCTTCTGTTGGGGAACGTAGTAATTTCAAAAAATTTCCTACGCACACGCAAGATCATGGTGATGCATAGCAACGAGAGGGGAGAGTGTTGTCTACGTACCCTCGTAGACAGAAGCGGAAGCGATCACAACGTAGAGGAAGTAGTCGTACGTTCTCCTCGCGATCCGACCGATCCCGGCGCCGTTACTCCGGCGCCCCCGAGTTCTTGACACGTACAGCTCGATGACGCTCCTCGGGCTCCAATCCAAGAGAGCTTGGGAGTGAGAGTTCGTCACAAGACGACGTGGTGACGATCTTGATGTTCTACCGGCGCAGGGCTTCGCCTAAGCTTTGCGACGATATGACCGAGGTGGAATATGGTGGAGGGGGGCACCGCACACGGCTAAGGAACGATCCGTAGATCAACTTGGGTCTTGTGCCTAGAGGTGCCCCCCTGCCCCCGTATATAAAGGAGCCAGGGGAGGGGTTTGGCCGCGGGAGGGGGCGCCGGGAGGAGTCCTCCTCCCACGGGAGTAGGACTCCCCTTCCTTGTTGGAGTAGGAGAGAAGGAAAGAGGGGAGAGGAGGAAAGAAAAGGGGGCTGCACCCCCTGTCCAATTCGGACTAGAGGGGGGCTGCGCCCCTTCTTCCTTTTGGCCTCTCTCCTCTATTCCCGTATGGCCCAATAAGGCCCATATACTCCCCGGCGAATTCCCGTAACTCTCCGGTACTCCGAAAAATACACGAATGACTCGGAACCTTCCGAACTCGAATATAGTCGTCCAATATATCGATCTTTACGTCTCGACCATTTCGAGACTCCTCGTCATGTCCCCGATCTCATCCGGGACTCCGAACTCCTTCGGTACATCAAAACTCATAAACTCATAATATAACCGTCATCGAAACCTTAAGCGTGCGGACCCTACGGTTCGAGAACAATGTAGACATGACCGAGACACGTCTCTGGTCAATAACAAATAGCGGGACCTGGATGCCCATATTGGTTCCTACATATTCTACGAAGATCTTTATCGGTCAGACCGCATAACAACATACGTTGTTCCCTTTGTCATCGGTATGTTACTTGCCCGAGATTCGATCGTCGGTATCCAATACCTAGTTCAATCTCGTTACCGGCAAGTCTCTTTACTCGTTCCGTAATACATCATCTCACAACTAACTCATTAGTTGTAATGCTTGCAAGGCTTAAGTGATGTGTATTACCGAGAGGGCCCAGAGATACCTCTCCGACAATCGGAGTGACAAATCCTAATCTCGAAATACGCCAACCCAACATTTGCCTTTGGAGACACCTGTAGTACTCCTTTATAATCACCTAGTTACGTTGTGACGTTTGGTAGTACCCAAAGTGTTCCTCCGGTAAACGGGAGTTGCATAATCTCATAGTTATAGGAAAATGTATAAGTCATGGATAAAAGCAATAGCAACATACTAAACGATCGGGTGCTAGGCTAATGGAATGGGTCATGTCAATCAGATCATTCAACTAATGATGTGACCTTGTTAATCAAATAACAACTCCTTGTTCATGGTTAGCAAACATAACCATCTTTGATTAACAAGCTAGTCAAGTAGAGGCATACTAGTGACACTATGTTTGTCTATGTATTCACACATGTATTATGTTTCCGGTTAATACAATTCTAGCATGAATAATAAACATTTATCATGAAATGAGGAAATAAATAATAACTTTATTATTGCCTCTAGGGCATATTTCCTTCACCTTCGTGCGCGGAAGCGCTCGCGTCTCCGTCGACCAGAAGAGGTAGTACCACTCCCTCAGCTCCTTCGCGGTGAGCTCGGGGGGGAAAGTTGCCCGCTCCTTTCGCAGCGCCTCAAGCCGCAGCGCCTCGGCCGACTTCACAGCCTTCCCGGCTTTCGGGGCCATGGCGGAGGTAGTGGGGGAGATCGAAGGCGTTGGTGGCGCCGGCGGCGATGGGGGGCGGAGCGCTGCTCTCTTTCGGCTTTGGAAGAAGGGGGGAGCGGCAGAGATTTCTGAGATTGGAACAACAACTGGCAAGATGGGGGAACTGCCCCTATTTCCCCTGCTTATAAAGAGGGAGGAGGCGAACGTTACACTTTTTCCGAATAAAGAAACCACCCACGATCTCTCCCACGATGCCGCATTCGACGCATGCCGTTAAGGGAGGGCGCGGTGGATACGGAGTAAGCTACGGTGTGGCCTAGGCCGCGCGTGCCCGTGCCCTGTTTTGGGCCTGGCCCAACAGCGCTCTACACCGTGTATGGCCCAGGCCCGGGGGCTCCTGTCGGTGTACTAGAGTAGGGGTACCTTAGTATCCCGAACTTGTGCACGGGCAGTCGCAGCGCCCCGCGGCAAGGCTTGCCGGGTGCCCGCCAAGGTCCTCCGCGGTTCCTCTAGAGCCATTCAAGAACAAAGTGTTTAAGGCAAGGAGACAAGACCCCGGCAAGGGGAGCTTGCCGGGAAGGCCAAGACCCCGGCAAGAGGAGCTTGCCGGGAAGGCCAACCAAGGCATTTCAAGGAACTTGCCGCGACGCGCCTCGCGTCCCGGCAAGGCCCGGTGAGCGACAAGTTTCCGGGCGCGACAAGACAACGACCACGGCAAGGCGCTTACCGCGACAGGCCAACACTCTGTACCCATGCTCCAGCACATCCACCAACGTGTCGCCCCTGGGGCCGTTCCAGGCACGCGTGGCGGGAGTCTGTGCAGCCAGCGGTGCGAGGTGGCAAGCGGAGATGACAAGATGGCCATCGTGGCAAGCGGTGGCGCCCCTGACGGTCCTTTTCTGCACTGTTTGGGCGACACAGACGGGCATTTAATGCCTTTGTCCCCTGCCGTCAGGGTTAGGTAGGATACACTGTACAAGTAGGAGTACCAACCGCACCACTTTTCCATTTGAACATATAAAAGGAGGCCCATGCGCAACGTAGAGGGGGGTTGGAAACCAGAAAACACTCACGCTCGGTCTCGCAGCTAGTGAGTACTATAGCTCTCAGCGCTCCCGAGCAAGAACACAATACAATCAGACAAGCACCAGTAAGAGTATTATCTCTCCGGAGAGCTCCGAAGCTGGGTAAACCGCTCGTGTGCTTCGACTCGATCCGCTCTTCGTGCGATCTCCGCCCCCCGCCGGACAGAAAGGGGCCCTGCCCCATAGGTGATCGTCCCCATGACAAGTGTAAAATTATTTGTAGTAGGTTACAGAGCTAGTTCAACTATAGTGTAAAATGATTTGTACTAGGTTATAGCCCGAGTACAATGGTAGTGTAAATTTATGTTTATTAGGTTACAAAGCTAGTTGATTTCTAGTGTAAAATTATTTGTACTAGGTTATAGAGCTAGTTCAACTCTAGTGTAAAAATATTTTTACTACTAGTTAAATTCTAGTGTAAAATTATTTGTACTAGGTTATAGAGCTAGTTCAACTACAGTGTAAAATGATTTGTACTAGGTTATAGTGCTAGTTCAACTATAGTGTAAAATGATTTGTACTAGGTTAAAGAGCTAGTTCAACTCTAGTGTAAAATTATTTGTTCTATCTTATAGAGCTAGTTCAACTACAATTTAAAATTGTGTGTACTAGGTCATAGACCTAGTTCAACTCTAGTGTAAAATGATTTGTACTAGGTTACAGCCCTAGTACACTACTAGTGTAAAATTATGTGTACTAGGTTATAGAGCTAGTTCATTTGTAGTGTAAAATTATTAGTTTTACTTTATAGAGCTAGTTCAACTCTAGTGTAAAATTATTTGTACTAGGTTATAAAGCTAGTTCAATTCTAGTCTAAAATTATTTGTACTAGGTTATAGAGCTAGTTCAACTATAGTGTCAAATGATTTGTACAAGGTTATAGAGCTAGTTCAACGCTAGTGTAAAATTATTTGTACTAGGTTATAGAGCTAGTTCAACTCTAGTGTAAAATTATTTGTACTAGATTATAGAGCTAGTTCAACTCTAGTTTAGATTATTTGTACTAGGTTATAAAGCTAGTACAACTCTAGTCTAAAATTGTGTGTACTAGGTCATAGAGCTAGTTCAACAATAGTGTAAAATGATTTGTACTAGGTTATAGAGCTAGTTCAGTTCTAGTGTAAAAAATTTTGTACTAGATAATAGAGCTAGATCATTTCTAGTGTAAAATCATTTGTACTAGGTAATAGAGCTAGTTCAATTCTAGTGTAAAATTATTTGTACTAGGTAATAGAGCTAGTTCAATTCTAGTGTAAAATTATTTGTACTAGGTAATAGAGCTAGTTCAATTCTAATGTAAAATTATTTATACTAGGTTATAGAGCTAGTTCAACTGTAGTGTAAAATGATTTGCACTAGGTTATAGAGCTAGTTCAACTCTAGTATAAAATTATTTGTACTAGGTTATAGAGCTAGTTCAACTCTAGTGTAAAATTATTTGTAGTAGGTTATAGAGCTAGTTCAACTCTAGTCTAAAATTATTTGTACTATCTTATAGAGCTAGTTCAACTATAGTCTAAAATTGTGTGTACTAGGTCATAGAGCTAGTTAGAATCTAGTGTAAAATGATTTGTACAAGGTTATAGCCCTAGTACAATGCTAGTGTAAAATTATATGTACTAGGTTATAGAGCTAGTTCATTTCTAGGGTAAAATTATTTGTACTAGCTTATAGAGCTAGGTCAATTCTAGTGCAAAATTATTTATACTTTGTTATAAAGCTAGTTCAATTCTAGTGTAAAATTATTTGTACTAGGTTATAGAGCTAGTTCAACTATAGTGTAAAATGATTTGTACTAGGTTATAGAGCTAGTTCAACTATAGTTTAAAATGATTTTTACTAGGTAATAGAGCTAGTTCAACTCTAGTGTAAAATTATTTGTACTTAGTTATAGAGCTAGTTCAACTCTAGTGTAAAATCATTTGTACTAGGTTATAGAGCTAGTTCAACTCTAGTTTAAAATTATTTGTACTATGCTATAGGGCTATTTCAACTCTAGTCTAAAATGTTTTGTACTAGGTTATAGAGCTAGTTCAACTCTAGTGTAAAATGATTTGTACTAGGTTATATAGCTAGTTCAGTTCTAGTGTAAAATTATTTGTACTAAATAATAGAGCTAGTTCATTTTAGTGTAAAATGTTTGTACTAGGTTATAGAGCTAGTTCAACTCTAGGGTAAAATTATTTGTACTAGGTAATAGAGCCAGTTCAATTCTAATGTAAAATGATTTGTACTAGGTTATAGAGCTAGTTCAACTCTGGTTTAAAATTGTTTGTACTAGGTTATAGAGCTAGTTCAACTCTAGTCTAAAATTGTGTGTACTAGGTCATAGAGCTAGTTCAACTCTAGTGTAAAATGATTTGTACTAGATTATAGCCCTAGTACAATGCTAGTGTAAAATTATGTGTACTAGGTTATAGAGCTAGTTCATTTCTAGTGTAAAATTATTTGTACTAGCTTATAGAGCTAGTTCAACTCTAGTGTAAACCGCTCGTGTGCTTCGACTCGATCCGCTCTTCGTGCGATCTCCGCCCCCCGCCGGACAGAAAGGGGCCCTGCCCCATAGGTGATCGTCCCCATGACAAGTGTAAAATTATTTGTAGTAGGTTACAGAGCTAGTTCAACTATAGTGTAAAATGATTTGTACTAGGTTATAGCCCGAGTACAATGGTAGTGTAAATTTATGTTTATTAGGTTACAAAGCTAGTTGATTTCTAGTGTAAAATTATTTGTACTAGGTTATAGAGCTAGTTCAACTCTAGTGTAAAAATATTTTTACTACTAGTTAAATTCTAGTGTAAAATTATTTGTACTAGGTTATAGAGCTAGTTCAACTACAGTGTAAAATGATTTGTACTAGGTTATAGTGCTAGTTCAACTATAGTGTAAAATGATTTGTACTAGGTTAAAGAGCTAGTTCAACTCTAGTGTAAAATTATTTGTTCTATCTTATAGAGCTAGTTCAACTACAATTTAAAATTGTGTGTACTAGGTCATAGACCTAGTTCAACTCTAGTGTAAAATGATTTGTACTAGGTTACAGCCCTAGTACACTACTAGTGTAAAATTATGTGTACTAGGTTATAGAGCTAGTTCATTTGTAGTGTAAAATTATTAGTTTTACTTTATAGAGCTAGTTCAACTCTAGTGTAAAATTATTTGTACTAGGTTATAAAGCTAGTTCAATTCTAGTCTAAAATTATTTGTACTAGGTTATAGAGCTAGTTCAACTATAGTGTCAAATGATTTGTACAAGGTTATAGAGCTAGTTCAACGCTAGTGTAAAATTATTTGTACTAGGTTATAGAGCTAGTTCAACTCTAGTGTAAAATTATTTGTACTAGATTATAGAGCTAGTTCAACTCTAGTTTAGATTATTTGTACTAGGTTATAAAGCTAGTACAACTCTAGTCTAAAATTGTGTGTACTAGGTCATAGAGCTAGTTCAACAATAGTGTAAAATGATTTGTACTAGGTTATAGAGCTAGTTCAGTTCTAGTGTAAAAAATTTTGTACTAGATAATAGAGCTAGATCATTTCTAGTGTAAAATCATTTGTACTAGGTAATAGAGCTAGTTCAATTCTAGTGTAAAATTATTTGTACTAGGTAATAGAGCTAGTTCAATTCTAGTGTAAAATTATTTGTACTAGGTAATAGAGCTAGTTCAATTCTAATGTAAAATTATTTATACTAGGTTATAGAGCTAGTTCAACTGTAGTGTAAAATGATTTGCACTAGGTTATAGAGCTAGTTCAACTCTAGTATAAAATTATTTGTACTAGGTTATAGAGCTAGTTCAACTCTAGTGTAAAATTATTTGTAGTAGGTTATAGAGCTAGTTCAACTCTAGTCTAAAATTATTTGTACTATCTTATAGAGCTAGTTCAACTATAGTCTAAAATTGTGTGTACTAGGTCATAGAGCTAGTTAGAATCTAGTGTAAAATGATTTGTACAAGGTTATAGCCCTAGTACAATGCTAGTGTAAAATTATATGTACTAGGTTATAGAGCTAGTTCATTTCTAGGGTAAAATTATTTGTACTAGCTTATAGAGCTAGGTCAATTCTAGTGCAAAATTATTTATACTTTGTTATAAAGCTAGTTCAATTCTAGTGTAAAATTATTTGTACTAGGTTATAGAGCTAGTTCAACTATAGTGTAAAATGATTTGTACTAGGTTATAGAGCTAGTTCAACTATAGTGTAAAATGATTTGTACTAGGTTATAGAGCTAGTTCAACTCTAGTGTAAAATTATTTGTACTTCGTTATAGAGCTAGTTCAACTCTAGTGTAAAATCATTTGTACTAGGTTATAGAGCTAGTTCAACTCTAGTTTAAAATTATTTGTACTAGGCTATAGGGCTAGTTCAACTCTAGTCTAAAATTGTGTGTACTAGGTCATAGAGCTAGTTCAACTCTAGTGTAAAATGATTTGTACTAGGTTATATAGCTAGTTCAGTTCTAGTGTAAAATTATTTGTACTAAATAATAGAGCTAGTTCATTTTTAGTGTAAAAATGTTTGTACTAGGTTATAGAGCTAGTTCAACTCTAGGGTAAAATTATTTGTACTAGGTAATAGAGCCAGTTCAATTCTAATGTAAAATGATTTGTACTAGGTTATAGAGCTAGTTCAACTCTGGTTTAAAATTGTTTGTACTAGGTTATAGAGCTAGTTCAACTCTAGTCTAAAATTGTGTGTACTAGGTCATAGAGCTAGTTCAACTCTAGTGTAAAATGATTTGTACTAGATTATAGCCCTAGTACAATGCTAGTGTAAAATTATGTGTACTAGGTTATAGAGCTAGTTCATTTCTAGTGTAAAATTATTTGTACTAGCTTATAGAGCTAGTTCAACTCTAGTGTAAAATTATTTGTACTAGGTTATAGAGCTATTTCAACTCTAGTTTAAAATTGTTTGTACTAGGTTATAGAGCTAATTCAACTCTAGTCTAAAATTGTGTGTACTAGGTCATAGAGCTGGTTCAACTCTAGTGTAAAATGATTTGTACCAGGTTATATAGCTAGTTCAATTCTAGTGTAAAATTATTTGTACTAGATAATAGAGCTAGTTCATTTCTAGTGTAAAATTATTTGTACTAGGTTATAGAGCTAGTTCAACTCTAGTGTAAAATTATTTGTAAGAGATAATAGAGCTCGTTCAATTCTAATGTAAAATGATTTGTACTAGGTTATAGAGCTAGTTCAATGCTAGTGTAAAATTATTTGTACTAGGTTATAGAGCTAGTTCAATTCTAGTTTAAATTATTTGTACTAGGTTATAGAGCTAGTTCAACTCTAGTATAAAATTGTGTGTACTAGGTTATCAAGCTAGTTCAATTCTAGTGTAAAATTATTTGTAATAGGTTATAGAGCTAGTTCAACTCTAGTGTAATATGATTTGTACTAGGTTATAGCCCTAGTACAATTCTTGTGTACAATTATGTGTACTAGGTTATAGAGCTAGTTCATTTCTATTGTAAAATTATTCGTACTACCTCATAGAGCTAGTTCAACTCTAGTGTAAAATTATTTGTACTAGGTTATAAAGCTAGTTCAATTCTAGTGTAAAATTATTTGTACTAGGTTATAGAGCTAGTTCAACTATAGTGTAAAATGATTTGTACTAGGTTATAGAGCTAGTTCAGCTCTAGTGTAAAAAATTTTGTACTAGGTTATAGAGCTAGTTCAACTGTAGTGTAAAATTATTTGTACTATGTTATAGAGCTAGTTCCATTCTAATTTCAATTATTTGTACTAGGTTATAGAGCTAGTTCAACTCTAGTCTAAAATTGTGTGTACTAGGTCATAGAGCTAGTTCAACTCTAGTGTAAAATGATTTGTACTAAGTTATAGAGCTAGTTCAGTTCTAGTGTAAAATTATTGGTACTAGATAATAGAGCTAGTTGATTTCTAGTGTAAAATTATTTGTACTAGGCTATTGAGCTAGTTCAACTCTAGTGTAAAATTATTTGCACTAGGTTCTAGAGCTAGTTGAACTATAGTATAAAATTATTTGGATTAGGTTATAGAGCTAGTTCAACTCTAGTGTAAAATTATTTGTACTAGGTTATAGAGCTAGTTCAACTCTAGTCTAAAATTATTTGTACTATCTTATAGAGCTAGTTCAACTATAGTCTAAAATCGTGTGTACTAGGTCATAGAGCTAGTTCAACACTAGTGTAATATGATTTGCACTAGGTTATAACCCTAGTACAATCCTAGTGTAAAATTATGTGTACTAGGTTATAGAGCAGGTTCATTTCTAGTGTAAGATTATTTGTACTAGCTTATAGAGCTTGTTCGACTCTAGTGTAAAATTATTTGTACTTCGTTATAAGGCTAGTTCAATTCGAGTGTAAAATTATTTGTAGTAGGTTATAGAGCTAGTTCAACTATAGTGTAAAATGATTTGTACTAGGTTATAGAGCTAGTTCAACTATAGTGTAAAATTATTTGTACTAGGTTATAGAGCTAGTTCAAATCTAGTGTAAAATTATTTGTACTAGGTTATAGAGCTAGTTCAACTCTAGTTTAAAATTATTTGTACTAGATTATAGAGCTAGTTTCATTCTAGTCTAAATTATTTTTACTAGGTTATAGAGCTAGTTCAACTCTAGTCTAAAATTGTGTGTACTAGGTCATAGAGCTAGTTCAAATCTAGTGTAAAATGATTTGTACTAGGTTATAGAGCTAGTTCAACTCTAGTGTAAAATTATTTGTACTAGGTAATAGAGCTAGTTCAATTCTAATGTAAAATTATTTGTACTAGGTTATAGAGATAGTTCAACTCTTGTGTGAAATTATTTGTACTAGGTTATAGACCTAGTTGAACTCTAGTCTAAAATTATTTTTACTATCTTATAGAGCTAGTTCAACTATAGTCTAAAATTGTGTGTACTAGGTCATAGAGCTAGTTCAACTATAGTGTAAAATGATTTGTACTAGGTTATAGCCCTATTACAATGCTAGTGTAAAATTATGTGTACTGGGTTATAGAGCTAGTTCATTTCTAGTGTAAAATTATTTGTACTAGCTTATAGAGCTAGTTCAACTCTAGTGTAAAATTATTTATACTAGATTATAGAGCTAGTTCAATTCTAGTTTAAATTATTTGTACTCGGTTATAGAGCTAGTTACACTCTAGTTTAAAAACATTTGTACTAGGTTATAGAGCTAGTTCAACTCTAGTCTAAAATTGTGCGTACTAGGTCATACAGCTAGTTCAACTCTAGTGTAAAATGATTTGTACTAGGTTATATAGCTAGTTCAGTTCTAGTGTAAAATTATTTGTACTAGATAATAGAGCAAGTTCATTTCTAGTTTAAAATTATTTGTACTAGGTTATAGAGCTAGTTCAACTCTAGTCTAAAATTGTGTGTACTAGGTCATACAGCTAGTTCAACTCTAGTGTAAAATGATTTGTACTAGGTTATACAGCTAGTTTAGTTCTAGTGTAAAATTATTTGTACTAGATAATAGAGCTAGTTCATTTCTAGTTTAAAATTATTTGTACTAGGTAATAGAGCTAGTTCAATTCTAAAGTAAAATGATTTGTACTAGGTTATAGAGCTAGTTCAACTATAGTGTAAAATGATTTTACTAGGTTATAGAGCTAGTTCAACTCTAGTGTAAAATTATTTGTACTAGGTGATAGATCTAGTTCAACTCTAGTTTAAAAT
Source organism: Aegilops speltoides (assembly GCA_021437245.1). Taxonomy (NCBI): domain Eukaryota; kingdom Viridiplantae; phylum Streptophyta; class Magnoliopsida; order Poales; family Poaceae; genus Aegilops; species Aegilops speltoides. Next base: position 73,367 of record JAHHZJ010002451.1, read on the forward strand.
TATTTGTACTAGGTTATAGAGCTTGTTCAACTCTAGTCTAAAATTGTGTGTACTAGGTCATTGAGCAAGTTCAACTCTAGTGTAAAATGATTTATACTAGGTTATAGAGCTAGTTCAGTTCTAGTGTCCAATTGTTTGTACTAGATAATAGAGCTAGTTCATTTCTAGTGTAAAATTATTTGTACTAGGCTATAGAGCTAGTTCAACTCTAGTGTACAATTATTTGTACTAGGTTATAAAGCTAATTCAACTCTTGTCTAAAACTGTGTGTACTAGGTCAAAGAGTTAGTTCAACTCTATTGTAAAATGATTTTTACTAGGTTATAGCCCTAGTACAATGCTAGTGTAAAATTATGTGTACTAGGTTGTAGAGCTAGTTCATTTCTAGTGTAAAATTATTTTTAATAGCTTATAGAGCTAGTTCAACTCTAGTGTAAAATTATTTGTACTATGTTATAGAGCAAGTTCAACTGTAGTCTAAAATTATTTGTAGAAGTTTATAGAGCTAATTCTACTATACTATAAAATGATTTACACTAGGATATAGAGCTAGTTCAATTCTAGTGTAAAATTATTTGTAGTAGGTTACAGAGCTAGTTCAACTATAGTGTAAAATGATTTGTACTAGGTTATAGCCCGAGTATAATGGTAGTGTAAATTTTTGTTTATTAGGTTATAAAGCTAGTTGATTTCTAGTGTAAAATTATTTGTACTAGGTTATAGAGCTAGGTCAACTCTAGTGTAAAATTATTTGTACTACTAGTTAAATTCTAGTGTAAAATTATTTGTACTAGGTTATAGAGTTAGTTCAACTACAGTGTAAAATGATTTGTACTCGGTTATAGACCTATTTCAACTCAAGTGTAAAATTATTTGTACTAGGTTATAGAGGTAGTTTAACTCTAGTCTAAAATTGTGTGTACTAGGTCATAGAGCTAGTTTAACTCTAGTGTAAAATGATTTGTACTAGGTTATAGAGCTAGTTCAGTTCTAGTGTAAAATTATTTGTACTAGATAATAGAGCTAGTTCATTCTAGTGTAAAATTATTTGTACTAGGCTATAGAGCTAGTTCAACTCTAGTGTAAAATTATTTGTACTAGGTAATAGAGCTAGTTCAATTCTAATGTAAAATTATTTGTACTAGGTTATAGAGCTAGTTCAACTCTTGTGTGAAATTATTTGTACTAGGTTATAGAGCTAGTTCAACTCTAGTCTAAAATTATTTTTACTATCTTATAGAGCTAGTTCAACTATAGTCTAAAATTGTGTGTACTAGGTCATAGAGCTAGTTCAACTATAGTGTAAAATATTTTGTACTAGGTTATAGCCCTAGTACAATGCTAGTGTAAAATTATGTGTACTAGGTTATAGAGCTAGTTCATTTCTAGTGTAAAATTATTTGTACTAGCTTATAGAGCTAGTTCAACTCTAGTGTAAAATTATTTTTACTAGATTATAGAGCTAGTTCAATTCTAGTTTAAATTATTTGTACTCGGTTATAGAGGTAGTTACACTCTAGTTTAAAAATATTTGTACTAGGTTATGGAGCTAGTTCAACTCTAGTCTAAAATTGTGTGTACTAGGTCATACAGCTAGTTCAACTCTAGTGTAAAATGATTTGTACTAGGTTATATAGCTAGTTCAGTTGTAGTGTAAAATTATTTGTACTAGATAATAGAGCAATTTCATTTCCAGTTTAAAATTATTTGTACTAGGTTATAGAGCTAGTTCAACTCTAGTCTAAAATTGTGTGTACTAGGTCATACACCTAGTTCAACTCTAGTGTAAAATGATTTGTACTAGGTTATACAGCTAGTTCAGTTCTAGTGTAAAATTATTTGTACTTGATAATAGAGCTAGTTCATTTCTAGTATAAAATTATTTGTACTAGGTAATAGAGCTAGTTCAGTTCTAAAGTAAAATGATTTGTACTAGGTTATAGAGCTAGTTCAACTATAGTGTAAAATGATTTTACTAGGTTGTAGAGCTAGTTCAACTCTAGTGTAAAATTATTTTTACTAGGTGGTAGATCTAGTTCAACTCTAGTTTAAAATTATTTGTACTAGGTTATAGAGCTTGTTCAACTCTAGTCTAAAATTGTGTGTACTAGGTCATAGAGCAAGTTCAACTCTAGTGTAAAATGATTTGTACTAGGTTATAGAGCTAATTCAGTTCTAGTATCCAATTGTTTGTACTAGATAATAGAGCTAGTTCATTTCTAGTGTAAAATTATTTTTACTAGGCTATAGAGCTAGTTCAACTATAGTGTAAAATGATTCGCACTAGGTTATAGAGCGAGTTGAACTCTATTATAAAATTATTTGTACTAGGTTATAGAGCTAGTTCAACTCTAGTGTACAATTATTTGTACTAGGTTATAGAGCTAATTCAACTCTTGTCTAAAATTGTGTGTACTAGGTCGTAGAGCTAGTTCAATTCTAGTGTAAAATGATTTTTACTAGGTTATAGCCCTAGTACAATGCTAGTGTAAAATTATGTGTACTAGGTTATAGAGCTAGTTCATTTCTAGTGTAAAATTATTTTTACTAGCTTATAGAGCTAGTTCAACTCTAGTGTAAAATTATTTGTACTATGTTATAGAGCAAGTTCAACTGTAGTCTAAAATTATTTGTAGTAGTTTATGGAGCTAATTCTACTATACTATAAAATGATTTACACAAGGATATAGAGCTAGTTCAATTCTAGTGTAAAATTATTCGTAGTAGGTTACAGAGCTAGTTCAACTATAGTGTAAAATGATTTGTACTAGGTTATAGCCCGAGTACCATGGTAGTGTAAATTTTTGTTTATTAGGTTATAAAGCTAGTTGATTTCTAGTGTAAAATTATTTGTACTAGGTTATAGAGCTAGTTCAACTCTAGTGTAAAATTATTTGTACTACTAGTTAAATTCTAGTGTAAAATTATTTGTACTAGGTTATTGAGCTAGTTCAACTACAGTGTAAAATGATTTGTACTCGGTTATAGGCCTAGTTCAACTCTAGTGTAACATTATTTGTACTAGGTTATAGAGCTAGTTCAACTATAGTGTAAAATTATTTGTACTAGGTTAAATAGCTAGTTCAACTCTAGTGTAAAATTATTTGTACTAGGTTATAGAGCTAGTTCAACTCTAGTGTAAAATTATTTGTGCTATCTTATGGAGCTAGTTCAACTATAATCTAAAATTGTGTGTACTAGGTCATAGAGCTAGTTCAACTCTGGTGTAAAATGATTTGTACTAGGTTATAGCCCTAGTACACTGCTAGTGTAAAATTATGTGTACTAGGTTATAGAGCTAGTTCATTTCTAGTGTAAAATTATTTGTACTAGGTTACAGAGCTAGTTCAACTATAGTGTAAAATGATTTGTACTAGGTTATAGAGCTAGTTCAACTCTAGTGTAAAATTATTTGTACTAGGTTATAGAGCTAGTTCAACTCTAGTGTAGAATTATTTGTACTAGATTATAGAGCTAGTTCAATTCTAGTTTAAACTATTTTACTAGGTTATAGAGCTAGTACAAGTCTAGTCTAAAATTGTGTGTATTAGGTCATAGAGCTAGTTCAACAATAGTGTAAAACGATTTGTACTAGGTTATAGAGCTAGTTCAGTTCTAGTGTAAAATTATTTCTACTAGATAACAGAGCTAGTTCATTTCTAGTGTAAAATATTTGTACTAGGCTATAGATCTAGTTCAACTCTAGTGTAAAATTATATGTACTAGGTAGTACAGCTAGTTCAATTCTAATGTAAAATTATTTGTACTAGGTTATAGAGCTAGTTCAACTATAGTGTAAAATGATTTGCACTAGGTTATAGATCTAGTTCAACTCTAGTATAAAATTATTTGTACTAGGTTATAGAGCTAGTTCAACTCTAGTGTAAAATTATTTGTACTAGGTTATAGAGTTAGTTCAATTCTAGTCTAAAATTATTTGTACTATCTTATAGAGCTAGTTCAACTATAGTCTAAAATTGTGTGTACTAGGTCATAGAGCTAGTTGAACTCTAGTGTAAAATGATTTTTACTAGGTTATAGCCCTAGTACAATGCTAGTGTAAAATTATGTGTACTAGGTTATAGAGCTAGTTCATTTCTAGTGTATAATTTTTTTACTAGCTTATAGAGCTAGTTCAACTCTAGTGTAAAATTATTTGTACTAGGTTATAGAGCAAGTTCAACTGTAGTCTAAAATTATTTGTAATAGTTTATAGAGCTAGTTCTACTATACTATAAAATGATTTACACTAGTGTCGGTGTACTAAGGTAGGGGTACCTCAGTACCCCAACTTGTGCACGGGCAGTCGCAGCTCCCCGCAGCTGGACCTACCACATGCTTGCCGGAGACCATTCTTGCTCCATATCAAGCCATTCAAGAACAAAGTATACAAGACAGAAGATCGAGACCCCGGCAAGCGGAGCTTGCCGGGAAGGCCATTTCAGGCTCAAGATTACATCACTCAAGCAAGGCACCGGCGAGAGGAGCTCGTCGGGAAGACCAGAAGATTACATCATAAAAGACACGCCTTGGCGCCGCACGCGTCTTGGCGAGGGCCCGGGGAGCGGCAGGTTACAGAGCCCGGCAAGCTCCCGGGCCCGGCAAGATCAAGACCCCGGCAAGGCGCTTGCCGGGAGAGCTGCGCTGTGTGCCTGCGCTCCAGCTCATCCGCCCACGCGCATACAGGGCCTTTCCAGGAACGCGTGGCGGATAGCTGTGTAGCCTGGGGGACACGGTGGCATTTCACGGTGGTGGATCCATCGCCGTGGCAGACGGAGACGCAAGGGCGGGAGCTTTTGGGGTCGACGGCGACGGGCATTAAATGCTCTTGTCCCCCTCTGTCAAAAGTAGGTAGAAACCACTGTTCATGCACTGTAGCTTCACTGTTCCCGCACTGTTCCAACTACCACCCTTTTTACCTTTTTACCCTTTCCTCCTACGTTGACACCTGTCGGTGACCCCTTTGCACTATAAAAGGAGGCCCATGCACAACGTAGAAGGGGTTCGGCTCATTCGACACACGCATCACCACCATATGCTCGTACTCTCGAGCAAGCTCAATACAAACACAAGGCAGCAGTAGGAGTTTTATCTCTCCGGAGAGCTCCGAAGCTGGGTAAAAAGCCGCCCGCGTGCTCGCCTCGATCTGCTCTCTGTGCACCCTCCGCCCTCGTACCGCACTCACGAAGGGGCCCCGGCCCCATAGGTGTCCGCGGCGGGCAGGATTCCCCCGGCATCTTTGGCGCGCCAGGGAGGGGGCGTCGAGGTTGTGCGGACCTGATCCGGCGTCTGCGCGAGCGCGCTCGCCATCAACCTCCCCGATTTCATCAGCAACTTCGTCAACAACTGCGCCATGGCCCCGAAGAAGAAGGCTTCGGGGGCTGCAGGCCCGTCTGCATCTTTTCCGCCGCCACCGGAGCCAGCGGTGGGCGGAGGAGACGCCGACGGAAGGGTGGCCGCCGCCGAAGACATTCGCGGCGCCACCAGATCCAGGGACGGGACGGGTGACCGCGCTTCGGTCTCCGCGGATCCACGTCCATCTCAGCAAGACGGCGACCAGCAGCGCCATACCACGGAGGTGGTATCCGCGCTTTGGGACAAGGACACGCCGGAGGCTCGCGGGACGCTCGGCACCAACGTCCGGACACGGGCAAAGCGAAGGCACCGGGAGGACCTGCTCCTTCTAACACCTGTTAGGAGTCCAAGCCTACCCGCTCCTCGCGCCGCCGCTCCGCTGCCCTCCACTCGCGAAGCGCCGAAGAGCGCAATCGCTCGACTTCCCTCCAGCGGCGGACAAGGCCGAAGACTGGAGGGCCACCATCAAGAGCCTGGTCGCCTTCGCCAACAACGACCCTTCGCAGGAGCCGGCGGCCTCGCGGCCGCGGCAAGCTGAGAAGGCGAAGGCTAACGGCGACAAGGCCGCTGGGGGTGCAACCTCAGTGCACTCCCCGCCGCAGAAGCAAAAGACGCCGTCCCGCGGGAACCACGCCGGCGACGGCTCCACGGCGTCGTCGGATCCGCGGGCTCGTCGGGATCAACGCCAGGTCCTCGACGACCGGCGACAAGAAGACGCTCGAACCACGATCGAGCGCCGCCGAGAAACTCGGCGGCAATCAGATTCGAGACTGAAACGCTGTCGCTAGCGTCGCGCCCGGTGAACTGAGCGACTTGCGACTGTGCAGGCTGCCCTGCGTTCACCCGCGAGCTGCGGCGCGTCCAGTGGCCCAGCATGAAGAACTTCAAGCCCGACGTACCGGAGAAGTACGACGGCAAGACGCACCCCTCGGAGTTCCTCAGTGTCTACACCATCGCGGTGCAGGCTGCCGGGGGGCGCGACGACAAGATTCTGGCGAACTACTTTCCGCTCGTGCTTAGGCCGAACGTCCGTTCTTGGCTTATGCACTTGCCGGAAGGCTCCATTTCCTCTTGGGCCGACCTTTGCCATCAGTTTGTTGGCGCCTTCACCGGCGGCCACAAACCCCACGGCCAGGAGAGCGATCTCCACATTTTGGCCCAGAAGGAAGGAGAATCCCTGCGCAAGTATATCCAACGCTTCAGACGCGTGCAAAGACAACATCTCGATGTCCACCCTGCCGCAGTTATCAGCGCGTTCCACCAGAACGTGCGTAACCGCCGCATGCGTGAAGAAATGGCGATGACCAAGATTCGGGATGTCAGCGAGCTCTATGCTCTGGCCGACAAGTGCGCACGCGCGGAAGAGGGGAGGAGACTCCCCGGGGAGGATGCTGACGCAGGAGGAAGCGATAGCAACGACACCGCCCCGGCAAACAAGAGCCGGCGACGGAACAACCGAAGCAAGAACAAGAAAGAGGTGCTTGCCGTCGAGAAGTCCGGCAAGGAGGCTCCCGCCAAGCAAACACGGGGTTGCTTCTCCGGCAAGGAACCTACCCCTGTAGCGGTAGCCGACAAGCAGGGCGGCTCCGACAAGCAATACTGCAAAATCCACCGCACCAAGGGCCACGATCTCACCAACTGCAAGCGCGTCGAGTACCTCGTCGAGCAGCAAAAAGCTGAGTACGAGAGGCGCGACAAGGAGAAGGCCCAAGGTGGCGGAGGAGAACCCAGCAAGAAGCGGCCGTTCAATGGCCGGGGAGGACGTCGCGACAAGGCTAAGCAGCGGCAAGGTGATCGACCTCCCCGGGGCCGCGACAAAGATGAAGAAGATGACGATGAAGACATGGAGGGTGAGGATGGCAGTGAGCGGGAGTTCCAGAAAGCCACGGAGGTCCTGTCCGTCGACGGCGGCGCCTCTCTGCACACCTCCCACCGCCAGCTAAAGCAGTGGGTGCGTGAGGTGAACGCAGCTGAGCCGCCCGTGGAGTCGCGCAGGCTCCTCAAATGGTCCGGCACGCCCATCATTTTTGATCTTGAGGATCACCCTGACCGCACCACTGCGGTCGGGTGCTTACCGATGCTGGTCTCGCCCACCATCCGCAACCTCAAGGTCACCAAAATGTTGGTCGACGGCGGGGCCGGCCTGAACCTGATCTCCTCTGCTGTGATCGAGAAACTCCAAATTCCAGATGACGAGCTCGAAGAGACCGGTCCTTTCCAAGGAATCAACCCGGGACGGAGCAAGCCCAAGGGAAAGATCACTCTCCCGGCGACCTTTGGCGGGGAGCTCAATTTCAGGACTGAGCGCATCACTTTCGACGTCGCCGATATTCCGTTGCCGTACAATGGGATACTCGGCCGTCCCGCCCTCGCCAAGTTCATGGCGGCTTCTCACTATGCGTACAACGTACTCAAGATGCCGGGGCCGATGAGCGTCATCACTATCCACGGCGATAGGAAGGATGCGCTTATCTGCACCGACAAGATCTACCGGGAAGCGGCAACCGCGGCCGACAAGAATACACTTGCCGCTGAAGCTCCCGGGGGAAAGAAGACAAAAACCAAGTCCGGCAAATGCTCTGGGGCCCACTCCGGCAACCGCACCTCTCCGGAGTGCTGCGCCGCCGTCGAGGACGCACCATCGAGCTCCACCGGCAAGAGTAAGAAGGGAATGGCTGCTCCACCGGCAACCAAGAAGGTGCCCGCCAAGGAGGACGGCACTGGTGGTACCTTCACCATCAGTGCCACGCTTGACAGCAAATAGGAAAGCGCGCTCGTTGCCTTCCTGCGGGCGAATGTCGATGTGTTTGCATGGCAACCATCTGACATCCCCGGTGTTCCCAGGAAAGTGATTGAGCACAAGCTTGCCGTTTGCCCTCATGCGCGGCCCATCAAGCAAAAAGTAAGGAAGCAGGCCATGGAGCGCCAAGAATTCATCAGCGAAGAAATCAAGAAACTAGAGGCAGCAGGCCTAGTTAGAGGCGTAATCCATCCGACATGGTTAGCAAACCCAGTTGTCGTGCGTAAGGCCAATGGGAAGTGGAGACTGTGTATAGACTTCACTGATGTGAATAAGGCATGTCCCAAGGATCCATTTCCCTTGCCACGCATCGACCAGATCGTTGACTCCACTGCCGGATGTGAGCTACTCTGCTTTCTTGATGCATATTCAGGCTATCACCAGATTTTCATGGCCAAAGAGGATGAAGAGAAGACTGCATTCATCACTCCATGTGGCACATATTGCTTCATACGCATGCCATTTGGACTGAAAAATGCAGGATCAATGTTTGCAAGAGTAGTGTATACTGCTTTTGAGCCACAGATCCACAGAAATGTAGAAGCTTACATGGATGATATCGTGGTGAAGAGCAAGAGCAAGGATACGCTGATTCAGGATTTAGAAGAGACATTTCAGAACCTGCGCAAGATCCAGCTTAAGTTGAACCCCGAGAAGTGCGTCTTTGGAGTTCCCTCCGGCAAGCTTCTCGGGTTCTTTGTGTCACAGAGAGGGATTGAAGCCAACCCCGACAAGATTAAGGCCATTGAGCAGATTGAAGCCCCGAAGCGAGTCAAGGATGTCAGAAGGCTTGCAGGATGTGTGGCCGCCCTCAGTAGGTTCATTTCAAAGTCTGCAGAACGCGCCCTACCTTTCTTCAAAATCTTGAAGAAGGCGGGTCCCATGAAGTGGACTCGAAAGAGAGGCAGTACTGCAAGACTGAAGCAGTACCTATCCTCCACTCCAATACTTGTCGCACCCAGACCACAGGAGAAGTTGTTGCTGTATCTAGCGGCAACCAACAAGGTGGTTAGTGCTGCGCTAGTAGCGGAGAGGGAGTCCGACGAGGAGGCCACATCCCCGGCAAGCGAATCCAGCAGCAAGCAGGGGGCTGCCCCGGCGAGCTCTGGCCCCGACAAGGACAATTCTGCGCAGGAACAGGATAAGGTGCGGAAGAAGATGGTGCAGCGCCCAGTTTACTTTGTAAGCTCCCTCCTCCAGGGGGCTAGGTCAAGATACTCTGGTGTGCAAAAATTGCTTTTCGGCCTTCTCATGGCCTCGAGAAAGCTGCGCCATTACTTCCAGGCACATGAGATAACAGTGGTCACTCGCTTTCCGCTGAAGAGGATATTGCACAACCCAGAAGCGACAGGCAGGATCGTTGAGTGGGCACTGGAGCTGTCGAGCTTTGGACTCAAGTTTGAAAGTACTTCAACCATACAGAGCCGAACTTTGGCAGAATTCATAGCAGAATGGACCCCGACACCCGATGAGGAAATTCAAGAGACTAGTGCACCCGTACAAGAGGCGACAAGTGAATGGGTAATGTACTTTGACGGTGCCTTCTCGCTGCAAGGCGCCGGTGCCGGCGTGGTACTTATCGCGCCCACCGGAGAGCACCTCAAGTATGTTATCCAGATGCACTTCCCAAGAGAGCAAGCGACAAACAACACCGCTGAATATGAAGATTTACTCGCCGGCCTCAGAATTGCGGCCGAACTTGGGATCAAGAAGCTAATTGTGCGGGGAGATTCTCAGTTGGTGGTCCGGCAAGTTAACAAGAGCTATCAGAGCCCTTTGATGGAAGCTTATGTCGATGAAGTGAGGAAGCTTGAGGAGCGCTTTGAAGGCTTGCAAATGGAGCATGTTCCAAGAGCTCAGAATGAAATTGCAGATGGCCTTTCAAAATGTGCTGCGATGAAGTTACCTGTGGAACCAGGGACCTTCTTGCTCAAGCTAACTCAACCATCCGTGGCGCCATCAGTTGGGCAGTCCAAGAAAAGAAAGTTGGTCTCCGGCGACTACCTGCCGGCGGATCTCCCTGAGGCCGCCGCCAAGGTCCCCAAGATCAACGACCAGAACGCTGAGGAACAGTTTGCTCCTGCAGATCCTCGGATATGTACAGTTGAAGCAAGTGTTCCCGACAAGCCTCGCCCCGGCGAGCTTGCCGGGGGACCTTCAGCTCCGGCAGGGCCAGGGGTTCTCGCCGTAGAAGCTGAGTTTCCCGCAGCGGCTTTCACGCCTTTAGTCCTTGCCGTCGAGCCCCAGGCTCCGGCATGGGCGCAGCAGATCGTCCGTTTTCTGCAAACTGGAGAGCTTCCCGACGACCCAGAGGAAATGGAAAAGATAACCAGGCAGTCAAGTATGTACCAGTTCGTGGATAACGAGCTGTACAGAAGAAGACTTAATGGTGTCAGGTTAAAATGCATCTCCAGGGAAGATGGACAGAAGCTGTTGGCAGAGATACACGGAGGCATATGTGGCCACCACATTGGCGCAAGGGCGCTTGCCGGGAAAGCTTTTCGGCAAGGGTTCTTTTGGCAAGAAGCCCTCCAAGATGCAACTGCACTAGTAACCAAGTGTGAAGCGTGCCAGTTCCATGCAAAGCAGATTCATCAGCCAGCTCAAGCTCTCCAAACAATCCCTTTATCCTGGCCCTTCTCGGTCTGGGGGCTCGATATCCTCGGCCCCTTCCCCCGTGCTGTCGGGGGCTTTGAGTACTTGTACGTGGCAGTCGACAAGTTCACAAAGTGGCCAGAAGTGGAGCCAGTGAGAAAGGTGACAGCACAATCAGCGGTCAAGTTCTTCAGGTCGATTGTGTGCCGTTTCGGAATCCCTAACAGGATTATCACCGACAACGGTACGCAATTCACCAGTCGCACCTTCATGCAATACGTCCGAGACCTTGGCGCCAAGGTCTGTTTCGCTTCTGTTGCTCACCCGAGGAGCAACGGTCAAGCGGAGAGGGCCAATGCTGAAGTGCTGCGCGGACTCAAGACAAGAACTTTCGACAGGCTGCGCAAATGCGGAAGAAATTGGATAGAGGAGCTGCCGGCGGCTCTTTGGTCAATCAGGACGACACCAAATCGAGCCACCGGACAGACACCTTTTGCTCTAGTCTATGGAGCAGAGGCAGTTCTCCCCACGGAACTCGTATACGGATCTCCTCGAGTGCTCGCTTATGATGAGCTCGAGCAAGAGCAACTGCGGCAAGATGACGCGTTGCTCCTCGAGGAGGGACGTCTCCAGGCTGCTGTACGAGCTGCTCGATACCAGCAAGCCCTGCGCCGCTACCATAGCCGCAAGGTTAAAGCCAGGAGTCTCGAGGAAGGCGACCTTGTTCTTCGGCGTGTTCAGTCCGCCAAGAATTCCGACAAGTTGACGCCGAAGTGGGAAGGCCCTTATCGGGTGAGACAAGTCACGAGGCCCGGCGCTGACCGCCTCGAGACCGAAGAAGGCTTACCAGTGAGTAACTCCTGGAACATAGAGCATCTTCGCAAGTTTCATCCATAAGGCGCGGTTGCCGTGATCCGCTCCGGCAACCACCTTTTGTACAGGCTTTGCCGCTGTTGCATGTAACCCCTTGTACAAAGCCGGGCGCAGACCCCGTGCACTAGCAAAGCGCGGTTGGCGTGACCCGCTCCGGCAGCCACAGTTGGTACAGGCTTTGCCACTGTTGCATGTAACCCCTCGTACAAAGCCGGGCACAGACCCCGTGCGCGAGTAAAGCTTCTGCGTTTTGCGCTATTTGCCTTTTGCATGCTTTTCCTCTGCAATTTGCATGTGTTATTTGGCATCTTTTGTGCGACACATATATCCGGTAAGCAATGGCGCGCTGAAAGGCCGTATGTTAGTTTCCTTCTTTTCTTTCCTTGCTTTTTTAGCAGAAGAAACGTTCCTCGCGCACAAGTTTGCCGGGGGGAAAGGAAGTGGAGGATGAACCAAGTGCCGTTCAAGAAAGAGAAGCTCACCGGATCACGAAAGATAAGTTGAATTTGAGCAGTTCAAAATTTTAAGTTGCCTCCCTTGAACGATCACACTTTGTATGGAAAACTTATGCTCGGAGGAACCTACCCGTGGGTAGCCGCACCCTTACCTTGTTCTTGAGCACACTCAACGATTTAAGCGAGCCGCGACAAGTGTCGCGTCCTTGTTTCGTTTTCGAGTCCGCTCAGCAAGCCGAGTGTGTTGCGACTAGCCGCGGCAAGGTTGCTTGCCGGTGAGGCCTTGTCCAGCAAGCTGCTTCGAGTTCAGCACTCAGCGCTCGCGGCAAGGGCCCATTGCCGGCAAGTTTCCTAGAAGCGTAGGATTGAAGCATGCAAAGTTGAGGATCCAAACAAGGGAGATAACATCGCATTTACTGATCAGAATAAAGATAATATCCGACGAGGGAATAACTCGTCGCGATAACTAATGAGTTCGTAACATCCTATGCAGTAACAAAAAGAGATAAAAATAAAGGAGGCCTAGTCTACACGGTCGCCCTCCACCCTGGGGATCTTGTTCACTTTGGCAATGATGTGGGCAACCTGCTCTTTCAGAGCCTCCATGTTCGCGTCGGCCGGCAAGCTGCGAAGAACGTTGGTGAGGTTTATACCGGGGTTGCGGTATACGATCTTCGTCAGCACGCGCTCCATGGTTCCCGCCAAGACAGCGGCGAAGTCTCCTCGGCGAGCTGCGCGGGGATCTTCTTCCGCAGATTTGCAAGGGCCGGCGCGATCCCCCTGAAGAAGAGGCTGAGCTTGGCGCTGTGAGCGAGATTTGGATCCGGGGAGTAGATGAGATGCTCCAGCTTCAGCGCCAGCAGCTCCTGGTCGATGTCAGACGCACAAGACACCAGGTCCTCGGTCCATAACTCGACGGTGCGGTGGAATTGCTCGGCGGCTTTGTTGGCGCTGTCCATCAACGCTCGTTCCTCGCGGAGCTCCTCCTTCAGCTTGGTCTCCCGATCCCGGGCGGCGTCGAGCGAGTTCCTCAGCGCGGAGACTTGCAGCTCAAGGTCCTCGATGGAGTCCTTGGCGGCCTTCAGTTCGTCGCCCTTCTTGGAAAGGTGCTCCTGGAGTTCAGAGTTGGTGTGGGCGTCCTTCTCGCTCTCCGTGTTGAGCGCGGCGACCTTCTCCTCGCTCGCCTTCAACAACTCCTCCAGCTGCACGACCTTGGCGGCAAGCTCCTCCTTGGCGGTCTCCGCGGCAGCCGCGGCGTTTTTCGCCTCCTTCAGTTCCCCGCCAAGGGCCTGCTCCCGAGCGGCAAGGTCTTCCTCGTGGGAGTCGAGGCTGACCTTCCGCTGGACGAGTTCTCCTTCTCGCCGGGATAGCTCCTCCCCGGCGAGCCGCTGCTGCTCTTCGGCCTCGCCCTTCTCCAGCAACCACTCTTCGTACTCCCCGGCGAGTCGCTTGCGCTCCTCCGCCACCTCGCGGAGAGCAGCCTGGTTGGCGGCGCTGAGCTCCGCCGCGCGCTTCTCCATCTCCTCGGCGGCCTTGGCGGCGAGGGCTTCCCGGGAAGCAAGCTTCGCCTGCCTGGCCCGATAAAGGGCCAGGAGCTGGTGAAGCAGCTTCTCCTCATCGGGACCGTCTCCCCCGCCGGGCCCCTCGACGATCCTCAGACCCGCGGAGGCGAGGACCTCCCCATCAAAGGCCTCGCCCACTATGGGAGCTCGCGACGAAGAGCCCCACGGCATCTGGATGAAGACGCCGTTGGGGGCCTTCAAGTAGTAGCCGGGCTGTTCCTCTCCGGCGGAGGGGTCGGTGACCGGCGCAGCGCTTGATGACCCCGCCGCCTCCGGGCCGGCGGTGCGGTCGCCGTCCCCCTCCCCGGCCGCCGCGTCTGCAGCAGGAGCGGCCTCGGGCGCATCTGGCCCGGCGGCTCCCGCCGTGTCCTCGGCGACAGGGGCGTCATCGCCGCCACCCTGCGTGTCCTCCTCCTCGATGACGACGAACTCTGTCTCCATCTGCTCGGGGGGAGTAGGATCTAGAAGAAGAAGAAAAAGCAAAAGAAGCTCAAGCAAATATCCAAAAAGAAACAACGCCAAAAAGACAAGGTTGTAGAACCTACCTTGGCGGGTTTCGTCCGCGGCGGGCTCCCTCGCCGGGGAGCTTCGCCTTGGCGGAGTGACCACCCTCGCCGGGCTACTCGCCCTTGGCGGAGTATCCGCCCTTGGCGGAGTACTCCCCCTTGCCGGGGAATTCAACCTTGGCGGGGACGGCGGGGCCCGCGGCTCCTCGGGAGCAACCTCCGGACGCTCCTGCTGCTGTGGCTCCGCCTCTGCACAAGTCAAGACCAAAACATCGAGGCATTAGTACAAGATCAAAATCTTCAAGCACGTCCGGCAAACGAAAGTGCAGAACCCAGACTTACGCTGGGGACTGCGCTGGGGGCTGCCCCTCGGGACGGCGCTCGGATCCGGCAAGCTTGGCTCCGGCACATCCCCGGTCGCCGTGGCGGGCGAGTCGTCCGCGACTTCGACCACGGGCACCTTGGCTCTCTTCGCCGCGCGCTGGGTCAAGGTCCTGGAATTGATGCAAGCAACAAGATTAGCATCAACAATGACCAAGGCGAGACTTGAGAAGATAAAGACCCTAAGTACTTACTCCTATTCCTCCTCGTCGTCTTCGCTCAAGACGGAGAGGTCGTACTCCGCCTGGAGCGCGTCGGCGCGAGGAGCGGGAGGCGAAGGCTCCCTCGGGCGCTTGGTGGTCCTCGGGGCTGGGGGCTGCGAAGACCTCCCCCCTGTGCCCGCCGAGGCCCGAGAAGTGGGCGGAGCCGCCGCTCCGCCCCGAGAAGACCCCTGTCTGCTTGGCGCCGACCCGCGGGGCGCCTCTGCCATGATGACCTGGCTGGCCGCTTCCGCCGTGGCGGTGCTCCTTCGCCCTCGCGCGCAGCTTGGCTTTCCGGGAAGCTTGCGCTGCCCGCGAACTGGTTGTTGCCGGAGGGCTGCGCGCCTGCCTCCGTCGCCGCCTTTGGAGGCGCTTGAGGAGAACGCTTAGGGCTTGCCTGGGCGGGAAGTCTCCGATGACGAGGAGAGGTCGTCGGCGAGAGATCCGTGGACCCGCCGGCGTCCTCGGCAGCCCCGGCGTCCTCGGCGGCCTCGGCGCCCTCCTCCTCGCCGGCGTCCTCGGCGGCCTCGGCGTCCTCCTCCTCCTCCTCCCGACTGGGCGGCTGGGCCGGTGTCCTCCATCGCGCCCCTTTCTTCGGTGCCTCTGCTCCCTCTAGCAGCGCCGCTTCTGGCCGCGGCCTCGGCCGCGATTCCGGGGATCCCGGAATGCCTCAACGAGGAGACCCCGGCAAGCGCGCCGGGAGGGAGCCGCAGTAGTCTGAAGATCTCCCCCTCCTCCGTTCGGCCGGACACTTCCGCGGCCTCCGCCTCCTCGGGCGTCCAGCCGAACTTTCCTGCCGCTGCGGCTGCAGCGGCCTCTTCAGCCCGAGAGGCTATGTATGCAAGCTCCTGATCGGTGGTGTCCCGCGTGTGCTCCTTGATGTCGTTCTTGTTCTTCGCCACCTCCTCTAGGTTGTCGAAGAAGCGGAGGATGTCTGATGGAGCGGGCGAAATCCACGAGCGCTCCACGCCGTGCGAATCGCACGCGGGCATCATGGCGAGGAGACGATCCCGAGCCGTGCTGTTGCAGAGGGGCACCACTCCTCGGGGAGTTCTGAACCACTCTGGATTGGCCGGGTCATACCTGAAGAGTTCCCGGACCATCCCCCTCAGCTCCAGCGTCGTGAAGTTGAAGTTCAGCCCGGGGCGCAGCCTCATTATATCCCCAGCGCCGCCGTACTCCCAGGCCGGCCTTTTCCTGTCTTGGAGAGGGGCAATGCGACGGCGGAGGAAATCTGCGCCTACTGCTGCAACGGACAGCCCGGCGAACCGGAGACGGAGAATCCGGATGAGGGCGATGTTGAGCTTAACATCGTCCGAATCCAGCTCGCTCCAGTCTCTGCCGCGCACGATGGGCGTTGTGCGCGGCGCGGTGAAGGGCTGTGGCTCGTCCTCAACAATCCAGCACCAATCCGCACGCCACTCTTCCCACTTGCCGCGGAGCTCCCCCGGCAAGTACGACTCCTTCAGATTCAGGCGGAAAACCCAGGAAATTCCTCCGGAGAGGGGGGTGCCGGCCTCTGCCCTGGGTGTGAAGAAGTGCCTAAACAGCGCTGCATTTGGCTGTATCCCTATGAAGTTTTCGCACATATGTGCGAAAACCGCCATTGTGAGGATGGCGTTGGGGGTGAAGTCAAGGAGGTGGAAGCCGTATGTGTTCATAATGTCGCAGAAGAAATTGGAGAAGGGAGGGCAAAGGCCACAATGAAAGAAAGCTGCGAAGAAGTAGTACCCGCCAGGATAGTTGTCCATGGTGGCGGCCGGATGAGCTCTGGTCCGAGGATGCGCCGTGGTCCTCTTGGCCCAGAACAAGAAATACTTGCCCCAGATTTCTTGCACGCCGAGCCGCGGCGGGAAGACGACGCTCTCCCTCCGCATCTGGGCGAGCTTTTCCGCCTGCTCGGATTTCTCCTTCTTGGTCCTCTCCGCTTCCCTTCCCTTCCTGGTTTTGGGGCCATGGCGGAGGCAGCGAGGGAAGGAGGACGAAGAACCCGGCGGCGACGAAAACGCAAGAAACAGCGGAGGAGATGCGGAGGCGGAGCGCAAAGAGGATCTCTGGAGGAGGAAGAAGAAGCAATGAAAGCGAAGGAGGGGAACCGCACCTGCTTCCTCTGTTTTTGTGGGGAAGTGGGGGGCGTTCCGCTCTTCCCATTAAAGAACGTGGGCACGTCCCATCCCACGACGCCGCAATCGACACGTGCTGTTGCACGGGGAGGCGGCAGAGGCGGAAGTGGAGTCGGCACGCCGTGGGCCTCATGTGCCCGTGCACTGTTTTGGGCCTGGCCCAACAGCGCTCGGCTTGCAGTGTGGCCCAGGCCCGGGGGCTCCTGTCGGTGTACTAAGGTAGGGGTACCTCAGTACCCCAACTTGTGCACGGGCAGTCGCAGCTCCCCGTAGCTGGACCTACCACAGCTTGCCGGAGACCATTCTTGCTCCATATCAAGCCATTCAAGAACAAAGTATACAAGACAGAAGATCGAGACCCCGGCAAGCGGAGCTTGCCGGGAAGGCCATTTCAGGCTCAAGATTACATCACTCAAGCAAGGCACCGGCGAGAGGAGCTCGTCGGGAAGACCGAAGATTACATCATAAAAGACACGCCTTGGCGCCGCGCCGCGTCTTGGCGAGGGGCCCGAGGCGGTAGGTTCTGAGCCCGCAAGCTCCCGGGCCGGCAAGATCAAGACCCGCAAGGCGCTTGCCGGAGAGCTGCGCGAAGTGTGCTGCGCTCAGCTCATCCGCCCAGCGTCGCACAGGGCCTTTCCAGAACGCGTGGCGGATAGCTGTGCAGCACCGGGGACACGGTGGCATTTCACGGTGGTGGATCCATCGCCGTGGCGACGGAGACGCAAGGCGGGTGCTTTTGGGGTCGACGGCGACGGGCATTAAATGCTCTTGTCCCCTCTGTCAAAAGTAGGTAGAAACCTTTGCTCATGCAATGTAGCTTCACTTTGTTCCCGCACTGTTCCAACTACCACCCTTTTTACCTTTTTACCCTTTCCTCCTACGTTGACACCTGTCGGTGACCCCTTTGCACTATAAAAGGAGGCCCATGCACAACGTAGAGGGGGTTCGGCTCATTCGACACACGCATCACCACCATATGCTCGTACTCTCGAGCAAGCTCAATCTAAACACAAGGCAGCAGAGGAGTTTTATCTCTTCGGAGAGCTCCGAAGCTGGGTAAAAAGCCGCCCGCGTGCTCGTCTCGATCTGCTCTCTGTGCACCCTCCGCCCTCGTACCGCACTCACGAAGGGGCCCCGGCCCCATAGGTGTCCGCGGCGGGCAGGATTCCCCCGACAACTAGGATATAGAGCTAGTTCAATTCTAGTGTAAAATTATTTGTAGTAGGTTACAGAGCTAGTTCAACTATAGTGTAAAATGATTTGTACAAGGTTATAGCCCGAGTACAATGGTAGTGTAAATTTATGTTTATTAGGTTATAAAGCTAGTTGATTTCTAGTGTAAAATTATTTGTACTAGGTTATAGAGCTAGTTCAACTCTAGTGTAAAATTATTTGTACTACTAGTTAAATTCTAGTGTAAAATTATTTGTACTAGGTTATAGAGCAAGTTCAACTACAGTGTAAAGTGATTTGTACTCGGTTATAGACCTAGTTCAACTCTAGTGTAAAATTATTTGTACTAGGTTATAGAGCTAGTTCTACTATAGTGTAAAATGATTTGTACTAGGTTACAGAGCTAGTTCAACTCTAGTGTAAAATTATTTGAGCTAGGTTATAGAGCTAGTTCAACACTAGTGTAAAATTATTTGTGCTATCTTATAGAGCTAGTTCAACTATAATCTAAAATTGTGTGTACTGGGTCATAGAGCTAGTTCAACTCTAGTGTAAAATGATTTGTACTAGGTTATAGGCCTAGTACACTGGTAGTGTAAAATTATGTGTACTAGGTTATAGAGCTAGTTCATTTCTAGTGTATAATTTTTTGTACTAGCTTATAGGGCTAGTTCAACTCTAGTGTAAAATTATTTGTACTAGGTTATAGAGCAAGTTCAACTGTAGTCTAAAATTATTTGTAATAGTTTATAGAGCTAGTTCTACTATACTATAAAATGATTTACACTAGGATATAGAGCTAGTTCAATTCTAGTGTAAAATTATTTGTAGTAGGTTACAGAGCTAGTTCAACTATAGTGTAAAATGATTTTTACTAGGTTATAGCCCGAGTACAATGGTAGTGTAAATTTATGTTTATTAGGTTATAAAGCTAGTTGATTTCTAGTGTAAAATTATTTGTACTAGGTTATAGAGCTAGTTCAACTCTAGTGTAAAATTATTTGTACTACTAGTTAAATTCTAGTGTAAAATTATTTGTACTAGGTTATAGAGCTAGTTCAACTACAGTGTAAAATGATTTGTACTCGGTTATAGACCTAGTTCAACTCTAGTGTAAAATTATTTGTACCAGGTTATAAAGCTAGTTCAATTCTAGTGTAAAATTATTTGTACTAGGTTATAGAGCTAGTTCAACTCTAGTGTAGAATTATTTGTACTAGGTAATAGAGCTAGTTCAATTCTAGTTCAAACTATTTGTACTAGGTTATGGAGCTAGTACAACTCTAGTCTAAAATTATGTGTACTATGTCATAGAGCTAGTTCAACAATAGTGTAAAATGATTTGTACTAGGTTATAGAGCTAGTCCAGTTCTAGTGTAAAATTATTTGTACCAGATAACAGAGCTAGTTCATTTCTAGTGTAAAATTGTTTGTACTAGGCTATAGAGCTAGTTCAACTCTAGTGTAAAATTATTTGTACTAGGTAATAGAGCTAGTTCAATTCTAATGTAAAATTATTTGTACTAGGTTATAGAGCTAGTTCAACTATAGTGTAAATTGACTTACACTAGGTTATAGAGCTTGTTCAATTCTAGTATAAAATTATTTGTACTAGGTTATAGAGCTAGTTCAACTCTAGTGTAAAATTATTTGTACTAGGTTATAGAGCTAGTTCAACTCTAGTCTAAAATTATTTGTAATATCTTATAGAGCTAGTTCAACTATAGTCTAAAATTGTGTGTGCTAGGTCATAGAGCTAGTTCAACTCTAGTGTAAAATGACTTTTACTAGGTTATAGCCCTAGTACAATGCTAGTGTAAAATTATGTGTACTAGGTTATAGAGCTAGTTCATTTCTAGTGTATAATTTTTTGTACTAGCTTATAGAACTAGTTCAACTCTAGTGTAAAATTATTTGTACTAGGTTATAGAGCAAGTTCAACTGTAGTCTAAAATTATTTTTAATAGTTTATAGAGCTAGTTCTACTATACTATAAAATGATTTACACTAGGATATAGAGCTAGTTCAATTCTAGTGTAAAATTATTGGTAGTAGGTTACTGAGCTAGTTCAACTATAGTGTAAAATGATTTGTACTAGGTTATAGCCCGAGTACAATGGTAGTGTAAATTTATGTTTATTACGTTATAAAGCTAGTTGATTTCTAGTGTAAAATTATTTGTACTAGGTTATAGAGCTAGTTCAACTATAGTGTAAAATTATTTGTACTACTAGTTAAATTCTAGTGTAAAATTATTTGTACTAAGTTATAGAGCTAGTTCAACTACAGTGTAAAATGATTTGTACTCGGTTATAGACCTAGTTCAACTCTAGTGTAAAATTATTTGTACTAGGTTATAGAGCTAGTTCTACTATAGTGTAAAATGATTTGTACTAGGTTACAGAGCTAGTTCAAGTCTAGTGTAAAATTATTTGAGCTAGGTTATATAGAGCTAGTTCAACTCTTGTGTAAAATTATTTGTGCTATCTTATAGAGCCAGTTCAACTATAATCTAAAATTGTGTGTACTAGGTCATAGAGCTAGTTCAACTCTAGTGTAAAATGATTTGTACTAGGTTATAGCCCTAGTACACTGCTAGTGTAAAATTATATGTACTAGGTTATAGAGCTAGTTCATTTCTATGGTAAAATTATTTGTATTACCTTATAGAGCTAGTTCAACTCTAGTGTAAAATTATTTGTACTAGGTTATAAAGCTAGTTCAATTCTAGTGTAAAATTATTTGTACTAGGTTATAGAGCTAGTTCAACTATAGTCTAAAATTGTGTGTACTAGGTCATAGAGCTAGTTCAACTCTAGTGTAAAATGATTTGTACTGGGTAATAGAGGTAGTTAAGTTCTAGTGTAAAATTATTTGTACTAGATAATAGAGCTAGTTCATTTCTAGTGTAAAATTGTTTGTACTAGGCTATAGAGCTAGTTCAACTCTAGTGTAAAATTATTTGTACTAGGTAATAGAGCTAGTTCAATTCTAATGTAAAATTATTTGTACTAGGTTATAGAGCTGGTTCAACTATAGTGTAAAATGATTTGCACTAGGTTATAGAGCTAGTTCAATTCTTGTATAAAATTATTTGTAATAGTTTATAGAGCTAGTTCAACTCTAGTATAAAATTATTTGTACTAGGTTATAGAGCTAGTTCAATTCTACTGTAGAATTATTTGTAGTAGGTTACAGAGCTAGTTCAACTATAGTGTAAAATGATTTGTACTAGGTTATAGCTCGAGTACAATGGTAGTGTAAATTTATGTTTATTAGTTTATAAAGCTAGTTGATTTCTAGTGTAAAATTAGTTGTACTAGGTTATAGAGCTAGTTCAAGTCTAGTGTAAAATTATTTGTACTACTAGTTAAATTCTAGTGTAAAATTATTTGTACTAGGTTATAGAGCTAGTTCAACTACAGTGTAAAATGATTTGTACTCGGTTATAGACCTAGTTCAACTCTAGTGTAAAATTATTTGTACTAGGTTATAGAGTGTCGGTGTACTAAAGTAGGGGTACCTTAGTATCCCGAACTTGTGCACGGGTAGTCGCAGCACCCCGCGGCCGGGAAGGTCAAGGCCCCGGCGAGAGGAGCTTGCCAAAAAGGCCAACCAAGGCATTTTCAAGGAACTCGCCGCGACGCGCCTCGCGTCCCGGCAAGGCCCGGTGAGCGACAAGCTTCCGGACGCGTCAAGACAACGGCCGCGGCAAGGCGCTTGCCGCGGCAGGCTTCCACTCTGTACCCGCACTCCAGTGCATCCACCAACGTGTCGCCCTGTGATCTTTCCAGGCGCGCGTGGCGAGAGGCTGTGGAGCCAGCGCTGCGAGCTGGCGAGCGGAGATGACGAGATGGCCATCGTGGCAAGCGGTGGGGCCCCTAAC
The DNA here is from genome assembly GCA_021437245.1 of Aegilops speltoides. Lineage (NCBI taxonomy): Eukaryota > Viridiplantae > Streptophyta > Magnoliopsida > Poales > Poaceae > Aegilops > Aegilops speltoides. Next base: position 95,276 of record JAHHZJ010002451.1, read on the forward strand.
GGTCGCTTTTCTGCACTGTTTGGGCGACGCAGACGGGCATTCAATGCTTTTGTCCCCTACCGTCAGAGTTAGGTAGGATGCACTGTACGAGTAGGTGTACCTACTGCAGTTCTTTTACACTTTTGGCCTTGCATGCGTTGCCACCTGTTGGTGAGCCCTTGAGCATATAAAAGGAGGCCCATGCGCAACGTAGAAGGGGGTTCGAAACTAGAAAACACTCATGCTCGGTCTCGAGCGTACTGTAGCTCTCAGCGCTCCCGAGCAAGAACACAATATAGTCCGACAAGCAGCAGTAGGGGTTTTATCTCTCCGGAGAGCTCCGAAGTTGGGTAAAATCGCTCGTGTGCCTCGCCTCGATCTGCTCTTCGTGTGATCTCTGCCCCCCGCTGGACCGAAAGGGGCCCTCTGCCCCATAGGTGTTCGTTCCCATGACATCTTTGGCGCTCCAGGTAGGGGGCGTCGAGGTTGCGTGAACCTGATCCGGCGTTCACGTGAGCTAGATCTTCGTCATCTTCATCGACATGCCACCGAAGAAGAAGGCTTCGGAGGTGGCTGCTCTGTCCACGTCGATCCCGCCACCACCGGAGGAGACAGGTGGTGGGGTAGACGCCGGCGGAGGAACGGGCGCTGACGAGGGAGCTCAAGATGTTGCCAGGTCCAAGGACAAGGCCCCGCAAACCTCGGCGTCCGTACATGCGCCGCGCCCATCTCAGGAGGCGCGGGACCGACAGCGTCATGGTACTCGCAGTACCATACGCGCGTTGGAACAAGGCCAAGCTGGTGGATCTCGGGACGCTCAAGGCCAGCGTGCATGCCAACATGCCGGCACGAGCGTGGCACGGTCGCCTGGACGAGATGCTGCTCCTTCTAACACAGTTAGAAGTTTGAGCATATCCCTCTCCTCGCACCGTTCGCCACCGCCACCAAAAACTCCAGAGGAAGCGTTGGCCCGAGCCCAACTGCTCCTGGATTACCCTCCAACGGCGGACAAGATCGACGATTGGAGGGCCACCATTCAGAGTCTCATCGGCTTCGCCAATGGCGACACTCCCCGGCAACCGAGCACATCGAAGCCGCGGCAAGACGCCCAGGTGCGAGCCGATGGCGACAAGACCAGTGGGGGTGCAAACACCACGCACTCTCCGCCCCAAAGGCGAAGATTACCGACTCGCCGGGTCAACCTCGACAGCGACTCCACCGCATCGTCGGATCCGCGAGCACGTCGCGATCAGCACCAAGTTCTTCAAGAACGGCAACAAGAGGACGCTCGTACTCGCATCGAGCTCCGAAGAGAAGTGCGGCGTCAATCAGACCAGCGCGCTGGGCCTGCTGTCGACATGCATGCGCCAGGGGAACCAGGTGACTTGCCGTACGCGGTAGGTTGCCCTGCGTTTACTCGTGAGCTGCGGCAAGTCCAGTGGCCCAGTATGAAGAACTTCAAACCAGATGTACCAGAGAAGTATGACGGCAAGTTGCATCCGTCTGAGTTCCTCAGCATCTACACCGTCGTGGTGCAGGCTGCCGGGGGGCGCGACGACAAGATCCTCGCCAACTATTCCCGCTGGTGCTCAAGCCTAACGTCAGGTCCTGGCTCATGCACTTGCCGGACAACTCCATATCCTCCTGGACAGATGTGTGCCATTAGTTTGTCGGCGCCTTTACAGGCGGCCACAAGCCTCATGGCCAGGAGAGTGATATTCACCTGCTCGCCCAGAAGGAAGGAGAGCCCCTGCGCAAGTACATTCAAAGATTCAGCCAAGTACAGCGCAACATCCCAGATGTCCACCCTGCCGCGGTCATCAGCGCGTTCCATCAGAACGTGCGAAACCGCAGGATGAGGGAGGAGATGGCGATGTGCAAGATCAGGGACGTCAGTGAGCTATACGCCCTGGCCGACAGGTGTGCGTGTGCTGAAGAAGGGAGGAAACTCCCCGGAGAGAATGCAGGAGCAGGGGGATCTGACAGTGAGGATGCCGCCCCGGCAAGAAAAAAGCGGAGGCGGAACAATAGAAGAAAGAAAGGCAAGGATGTGCTAGTCGTCGAGCAGTCCGGCAACAGAGGTGGCGCCAAGGAAGCTGAAACTGTGGCGGCCGCCGACAAGCAGGGCAGCTCCGACAAGCAGTACTGCAAGATTCACCGCACCAAGGGCCATGATCTCCAGTGTTGCAAGAAGGTCGAGCAGCTTGTCGAACAGCAGAAGGCTGAGTACGAGCGGCGCGACAAGGAGAAGGCTTAAGAGGGTACTGGTGGATCCGGCAAGAAGCGTCCCAGCCGGGGAGGATGCCGCGGCAAGGCCAAGCAGCGGCAAGGAGACAGACCTCCCCGGGGCCGCGACAAGGATGAAGATGAAGACGACGATGAAGAGATGGATGAAGATGAGACCAACGAGCAGGAGTTTCAGAAAGCCACAGAGGTTCTATGCGTTGATGGGGGCGCTTCTCTGCATACTTCGCACCGCTAGCTCAAACAGTGGGTGCGGAAAGTTAATGCAGCAGAACCACCAGTTGAGTCACGCAAGCCTCTGAGGTGGTCCAGCACGCCTATCGTCTTTGATATTGAGGACCACCCTGATCGCATAACTGTGGTCGGGTGCTTGTCGATGTTGGTCTCGCCAACTATCCGCAACCTCAAAGTCACAAAGATGTTAGTTGACAACGGGGCCGACTTGAACCTGATCTCCTCCGCAGTACTCCAGAAGCTTCAGATCCCTGACAGCGAGCTCAAGGAGACCGGCACATTCCAAGGAATTAACCCGGGAAGGAGCAAGCCGAAGGGAAAGATCACGTTGCCGGTAACATTTGGCAGAGAATTGAACTTCAGGACTGAGAGGGTCACTTTTGACGTTGTGGATTTCCCGTTGCCTTACAATGGGATACTCGGCCGTCCAGCACTCGCCAAGTTCATGGAAGCCTCTCACTATGCCTACAATGTACTCAAGATGCCAGGTCTGATAAGTGTCATCTCTGTCCCCGGCGACAAGAAGGATGCCCTTATCTGCACCGACAAGATTTACCGGGAAGCAGCAGCCGCAGCAGATCGCAAGACACTTACCGCTGAAGCTCCCGGGGGGAAGAAGAAGACCAAGTCTGGCAAGAGCTCTGATGCCCACTCCGGCAAGCGCACCTCTTCGGAGTGCTGCGCTACCGTCGAGGACGCACCATCGAGCTCCACCGGCAAGTGTAAGAAGATGAAGACAGCTTCACCAGAGACCAAGAAGGTGTCCGCCAAGGAGGACGGCACTGGTGGTACCTTCACCATCAGTGCCACGCTCGACCCTAAATAGGAAAGCGCGCTCGTTGCTTTCCTGCGGGCAAATGTCGACGTGTTTGCGTGGCAACTGTCTGACATCCCCGGTGTTCCCAGGAAAGTAATTGAGCACCATCTTGCCGTCTGTCCTCACGCGCGGCCCGTCGAGCAGAAAGTCAGGAAACAAGTAGTGGAGCGCCAAGAATTCATCGCAGAAGAAATCAAGAAGTTGGAAGTAGCAGGCCTTGTCGGAGGAGTGCTCCATCCTACGTGGTTGGCCAATCCTGTAGTCGTGCGTAAGGCAAACGGGAAATGGAGGCTTTGTATTGACTTTACTGATGTTAATAAAGCTTTTCCCAAAGACCCATTTCCCTTGCCGCGCATTGACCAGATTGTTGACTCCACGGCCCGATGTGACTTGCTTTCATTTCTTGATGCATACTCAGGATATCATCAGATCTTGATGGCAGAAGAGGATCAGGAGAAGACCGCATTCATCACTCCATGTGGCACATACTGTTTTGTACGGATGCCTTTCGGATTAAAGAATGTTGGTTCAACATTTGCAAGGGTAGTCCATAATGCTTTTGAGCCACAGATACACAGGAATGTAGAAGCCTACGTGGATGATATAGTGGTCAAGAGCAAAGACAGGGCAACTCTGGTTCAAGATTTAGATGAAACCTTCACAAATCTGCGCAAGATCAACCTCAAGCTTAACCCCGAGAAGTGTGTGTTTGGAGTCCCCTCCGTCAAGCTTCTCGGGTTCTTTGTGTCTCAGCAGGGAATTGAAGCCAACCCCAACAAGATCAAAGCCATTGAGCAGATTGAAGCACCAAAGCGCGTCAAGGATGTACGAACGCTTGCCGGTTGCGTGGCTGCTCTCAACAGGTCCATCTCTAAGTCTGCTGAGCGCGCCCTGCCATTTTTCAAAATATTGAAAAAGGCAGGTCCAATGAAATGGCCTCCGGAAGCGGAGGCTGCGCTGCAGGACTTGAAGAGATACCTGTCCTCCACTCCAATACCTGTCGCACCTAAGCCACAAGAGAAGTTGCTGCTGTATATAGCGGCAACCAATCAAGTGGTTAGTGCTGCATTAGTAGCGGAGAGCGAGGCGGATGACGAGCCAGCAACCGCGACAAGTGCATCCAGTGACAAGCAGGGGGCTTCACCGGCAAGCTCTGGTCCCGACAAGGATGGATCTGCGCAGGCACATGAGGAGGTGCAGAAGAAAATGGTGCAGCGCCCAGTTTACTTTGTCAGTTCCCTTCTGCAGGGGCTAGATCAAGGTACTCTGGTGTGCAGAAATTGCTTTTCAGCCTTCTCATGGCATCGAGAAAGCTGCGCCATTACTTCCAAGCACATGAGATCACAGTTGTCACTCGCTTTCCATGAAGAGGATACTGCAGAACCCAGAAGCAACAGGCAGGATTGTCGAGTGGGCACTGGAACTGTCAAGCTTTGGCCTCAAATTTGAGAGCACTTCAACTATCCAGAGCCAAGCATTGGCAGAATTCATAGCGGAGTGGACGCCAACACCAGATGAAGAAATTCCAGAAACGAGCATGCCCGTCAAGGAGGCAAGTAACGAGTGGCTCATGTACTTTGATGGTGCCTTTTCGTTGCAAGGCGCCGGTGCAGGCGTGTTGCTTGTCACACCCACCGGAGAGCACCTCAAGTACGTAGTCCAAATGCACTTTCCCAAGGAGCAAGCGACAAACAATACTGCAGACTATGAAGGTTTGCTTGCCGGTCTCAGGATCGCAGTGGACCTTGGGATCAAGAAACTTATTGTCAGGGGTGACTCGCAACTTGTCGTCAGCCAAGTGAACAAAGATTATCAGAGTCCGTTGATGGAGGCCTACGTTGACGAAGTGAGAAAGTTAGAAGAGCACTTTGACGGCCTGCAAATGGAACATGTTCCGAGAACTCAGAACGACATTGCTGACTGCCTGTCAAAGTGCGCTGCACTAAAGTTGCCTGTGGAACCAGGGATCTTTGTGCTCAAACTGACTCAACCGACTGTGACACCGTCAACTGGACAGAGCAAGAAGAGGAAGTTGATTTCTGGCGATTACTTTCCGGCAGAGCTTCCCGAAGCCGCCGCCAAGAAGGTCCCCAAGATCAACACCAAGAGTGCTGAGGAGCAGTCTGCTCCGGCAAGCCCTACGGTTTGTTCCGTTGAAGCAGACGCTCCCGACAAGTTTTGCTCCGGCAATCTTACCGGGGAACATCAAGCTCCGGCTGAGCCACGAGTTCTTGCCGTGGAAGCTGATGTTCCCGCAGCAGCATATGTGCCTTTAGTCCTTGTTGTCGAGCCACAGGCTCCAGCATGGGCACAGCAGATTGTCCGTTTCCTTCAGACAGGAGAACTTCCTGAAGAGCAAGAAGAAGCGGAAAGAGTAGCCCAGCAGTCGAGTATGTACCAGTTTGTTGATGGCACACTGTACAAAAGAAGACTCAACGGTGTGAAATTGAAGTGCATTCCCCGGGAGGACGGACAAGAGTTGTTGGCGGAGATACATGGAGGCATATGTGGTCACCACATTGGCGCAAGAGCACTTGCCGGCATGGCGTTCCGGCAAGGTTTCTTTTGGCCGACGGCCCTCCAGGATGCAACTGCACAAGTAAACAAGTGTGAAGCGTGCCAGTTCCATTCCAAGCAGATACACCAGCCAGCTCAAGCTCTCCAGACGATCCCTTTATCCTAGCCATTTTCGGTCTGGGGGCTCGACATCCTCGGCCCCTTTCCCCGAGCTGTCGGGGGCTTTGAGTACTTGTATGTTGCGATCGACAAGTTCACAAAGTGGCCGGAAGTGGAAGCAGTGAGGAAGATGACAGCACAGTCAGCAGTCAAGTTCTTCAGGTCGATTGTTTGCCGTTTCAGAGTCCCTAACAGGATCATCACTGACAACGGCACACAATTCACGAGCCGCACCTTTATGCAGTACGTCCAAGATCTTGGCGCCAAAGTCTGCTTCGCTTATGTTGCTCACCCGAGAAGCAACGGTCAAGCGGAGAGGGCAAATGCTGAAGTGCTACGTGGACTCAAGACCAGGACTTTCGACTGGCTGCACAAGTGCGGAAAGAACTGGATCGAGGAGCTGCCGGTGGTTCTTTGGTCGATCAGGACGACGCCAAATCGAGCCACTGGCCAGACACCTTTCGCTCTCGTCTATGGAGCAGAGGCAGTTCTCCCCACGGAACTCGTATACGGGTCGCCTCGAGTGCTCGCTTATGATGAGCTTGAGCAAGAGCAGCTGCGACAAGATGACGCGCTGCTCCTTGAGGAAGACCGTCTTCAGGCCGCTGTACGAGCTGCTCGCTACCAGCAAGTTTTGCGCCGCTACCATAGCCGCAAAGTTAGTGCCAGAAGCCTCGAGGAAGGCGACCTTGTTCTTCGGTGCGTTCAATCCGCCAAGAATTCCAACAAGTTGACGCTGAAGTGGGAAGGCCCTTACCAGGTGAAACGAGTCACTAGGCCTGGCGCTGTCCGCCTTGAGACCGAAGATGGCTTTCCGGTGAGCAAGTCCTGGAACATTGAGCATCTTCGTAAGTTTTACCCGTGAGGCGCGGTTGTCGGAACCTGTTCCGGCAACCACCTTTTGTACAAGCCTTGCCGCTATTGCATATAACCTTTTGTACAAAGCCGGACGCAGACCCCATGCATTAATAAAGATCATGTGCTCCGCACATCCTGTCAATTTCATGCTTTCTATTTTGTGCATGTGCTATCTGACATTTTGTGCAGCACCTACCCCCGGTAAGCAATAACGAGCCATAAGGCTCCATATCTTTATTTTCTCTTCTTGCTCTGTCCAGTTGACGGTGTCACAGTCGGTTGAGTCAGTTTGAGCACAAAGATCCCTGGTTCCACAGGCAACTTTAGTGCAGCGCACTTTGACAGGCCGTCAGCAATGTCGTTCTGAGTTCTCGGAACATGTTCCATTTGCAGGTCGTCAAAGTGCTCTTCTAACTTTCTCACATCGTCAACGTAGGCTTCCATCAACGGACTCTGATAATCTTTGTTCACTTGGCGGACGACAAGCTGCAAGTCACCCCTGACAATAAGTTTCTTGATCCCAAGGTCCACTGCGATCCTGAGACCGGCAAGCAAACCTTCATACTCTGCAGTATTGTTTGTCGCTTGCTCCTTGGGAATGTGCATTTGGACTACGTACTTGAGGTGCTCTCCGGTGGGTGCGACAAGCAGCATGCCTGCACCGGCGCCTTGCAACGAAAAGGCACCATCAAAGTACATGAGCCACTCTTTGCTTGCCTCCTTGACGGGGATGCTCGTTTCTGGAATTTCTTCATCTGGCGTTGGCGTCCACTCCGCTATGAATTCTGCCAATGCTCGGCTCTGGATAGTTGAAGTGCTCTCAAATTTGAGGCCAAAGCTTGACAGTTCCAAAGGCCCACCGACAATCCCGCCTATTGCTTCGGGTCTGCAGTATCCTCTTCAGCGGAAAGCGAGTGACAACTGTGATCTCATCTGCTTGGAAGTAATGGCGCAGCTTTCTCGAGGCCATGAGAAGGCTGAAAAGCAATTTCTGCACACCAGAGTACCTTGATCTAGGCCCCTGCAGAAGGGAACTTACAAAGTAAACTGGGCACTGCACCATTTTCTTCTGCACCTCCTCATGTGCCTGCGCAGATCCATCCTTGTCGGGACCAGAGCTTGCCGGTGAAGCCCCCTGCTTGTCGCTGGATGCACTTGTCGCGGTTGCTGGCTCGTCATCCGCCTCCCTCTCCGCTACTAATGCAGCACTAACCACTTGATTGGTTGCCGCTATATACAGCAGCAACTTCTCTTGTGGCTTAGGTGCGACAAGTATTGGAGTGGAGGACAGGTATCTCTTCAAGTCCTGCAGTGCAGCCTCCGCTTCTTTCTTTTTTCTCAAAGAAAGGGAAAGGTTCCCTCACGCACAAGTTTGCCGTGGGGGAAGGAGAAGATAATGGTGTGGACCAGGCGTCGTTCAAGCAAGAATTGCCTTACCAGGAAGCAAACGACATAAAAGCTAAGTTGCCAAAGTTTGAGCAATCAGTTTTAAATTTTTTAAAGTTATCTTCCTTGAACGACCGTGCTTTGTATGGAAAACCCATGCGCGGAGGAACCAACTCGTAGCTAGTTGTGCCCTTACTTTGTTTCGAGTCCGCTCAACAATTTAAGTGTGCTGCAACTAGTTGCGACAAGGTTTCTTGTCGGTAGCGGCACCGCCAGAAGAAGTTCTTGATGTTCAAGACTCGGCGCTTCATGGCAAGGGTGCCCGCGCCGGCAAGTTCCCTAAAAGCGTAGTGCAAGAACATACAAGGGAAGGAATCAAGTAGAGGAAATAACATAGCGATCGATACCCAAAATAAAGTTATATTACAAAGATAACTTGCCGCGCTCTAATAGATTGTTCACGTAACATGATTAGCAGCGGCAAGAAATGGATGAAACGGGCGATCTAATCTACGCGGCCGCCATCAACCCTCCTGACTTCATTTACCTTGTCCACAATGGGTGCGACAAGGGCCTTGAGCTCTTCAAGATCAGCATCCGCCGGCAGCTTCTTGAGGACGTTAGTGAGGTTGAGGCCCGGGTTGCGGAAGGCCACCTTCACCAACACCTTCTCCAGAACTCTGGCGCAGATCGTGCGCGACTCGTCGGCCAGCTGCTTTGGGATCCTTTTTCGGAGTTGCTGGAGGGCCATCGTCACGCCCTTGAAGAACAAAGTGAGCTTGGCGCTGGGCTGAAGGTTCTCATCGGAGGAGTACCCGAGACCTTCCACCCCCAACTGCACCAGTTCCTCGTCAATAACTGCAGCGATGTTCACGAGGCCCTTTGTCCAGAGCTCCACCGTCTCCCTGAAGGTGTTCTGGTTTCGCGCCCTCGTCGAGAGCGCCGTTGGCCTTGATCTCCTCTCTCAGGGTCGCCTCCTGCTCCTTGGCGCTGTCCAGCGTCTGAGTCAACGTAGTCAGCTTCAACTCCAGATCGGCATTGGAGTCCTTGGCGGCGCTCAGCTCTTTACCCTTCTCGACGAGGCGGCATTGCAGCTCGCCGTGGGCAAGGGCGTCCTTCTCCCGCTCGTGCTGAAGCGCGGCAAGCTCTTCATCCCTCGCCTTGAGATCGGCCTCTAGCTGCGTCACCTTCGTCTCCAGCTCCTTCTTGGTGGCCTCAGCAGCTGCGGCAGCATCCTTCGCCTCCTTGAGGGCCCCGCCAAGAGTTCGCTCCCGCGCAGCGAGCTCCTCCTCGTGGCTGTCGAGGTTGACTTTCCGCTGCGTCAACTCACCTTCCCGCGCGGACAGTTCCTCGGCGGCAAGTCGATGTTTCTCTTCGGCCTCAGCCTTCTCGAGGAGGAAGGCCTTCCGCGCCTCAACGAGCTGCGCCCTCTCCTCTACAATGGACCGGAGGGCTTCCTGGTTGCGACTCTAGAGGTCCTCCGCATGCTTCTCAATATCTACTCCCGCCTGTGCGACAAGCGCTTCCCGAGACTCCAGTTTGGCTTGTCGGGCGTGGTAGAGCGATAGCAGCTTCCGCAGCAGCTGTTCCTCCGTCCAAAACTTCTTCTTCGACCGGCGCCTTGGAGCTTGAAGCCCAGGGTAGCTTGATGAAGACACCGTCGCCGGCCTTCAAGTAGGCGCCGGGTTGGGGCTCTTCGGAGCCTGGCACTGCGTCAGCGGCGAAGGGGTCGGCGGTCGGCGTAGTGCCTTGCGCTCCTGCGGCCTCATGGTCGTTAGTGCGGTCGCCAGACCCCTCGCCAGCTCCTGCGCCAGCAGCCTTGGCGGCCTCTTCACCGGCGGGATCATCAGCGCCGACCTCTTCTTCGGTGGCGGCGGCGTCATCAGTGTTGCCACGTGCATTCTCCTCGTCGGTGGCCTCGGTCTCCATCGGCTCCGTGGAAGGAGGATCTGAAGACCGAAGAAGGAAGAAAAGTCAAGCAAATATCCAAAAAAGAAAATCAGAAGAAGAAAAATTCAAGGGAAGTTCTCAGGCAAGAAGGGTTACCAGTACTGGGATCCACGGTCATGGGCTCCACCACCGGGGTGTCATTGGCGCTGTCCCTCGCCGGAGACTCCTCCCTTGCCGGAGATTTCTCCCTCGCCGGAGAACACTCCCTTGCCGGGGAATCCTCCCTCGGCGGTGTAGTTGAAGCAGACGGCACGTCGGAGGCGGTTTCTGAGCCCTCCTGCTGAAGCTGTTCTGCTCCTACACAAACAAAGCAACAATCAGATGCCAGCAAAAGAAGGAACACCCATGCGCACCCAACAGCAGGAAGTAAACTTTGTACTTACGCTGGGGGCTGCGCTGGGGGCTGCTTCGGGGAGAGGTTGCCGGGTCCGGCAAGGTGATCTCGGGCGCGCCCCCTGCCGTCACGGTGGGCTCGTCCTTGATGATAACCACTGGTACCTTGGCCCTCTTCGCCGCTCTATGGGCCAGGGTCCTGAAAAGGAAACATTTCAGAGTAAAGCAGATCAGATACAGGACAAAGACAGCAAGAAATCGAAGAACTACAAGTAACGACAGAGAAACTTACTCCTCTTCTTCTTCGTCGGAGCTGAGCGCGGGGAGGTCGAAGTCCGGCCCACCTTTGGCGTGGCGAGGCAGAGGAGTTGGGTCCCTTGACCGCTTGGCGGGGGCAGCGGCGGTGGTCCGGGAAGATCCCGCTCCAGTTGCTGCAGTGGTGCGAGGCGCTCCCGTGGCAACATTACTTGTCGCGACGGAGCGCGTCGCGCGGCGCGACGGCTGCTGACCCGTCTGCCGCCCTGCCGCATCCCCGGCCTTGCGGAGACGCCTTCTTGGTGGAGCTGGGGGCTGCGCTGCTAGCTCCGCTTGCGGCAAGTTACCTGGAGACGGCGGGCCGCTCGCACCCTCGGCGGGCTCGCTCGACTCGGCTTCAGATTCGGCAAGCGCTTCCTCGCTGTCAAGCCACTCTCGCTCGGCAAGGCTTGCCGCCTCTGCTGCCTCTGCCTCTTCCACGGTGAACCCAAATTCGCCCGCGGCGGCGGCTGCTGCCGCCTCTTCAGTGGTGCCACGGGTGAGGCCCTTCTGCTCATTGGGGCGGACCGCCACCTCCACCAAGCCATCAAAAAACTACTGCACAACATCGTCGGCAGGCTCTTGCCAAGTGGGAACGATCCCATGCGAGTCGCACTGCGGCATCGTTGCACAGATGCGGTCAAGCGAAGAGTTGTTGCACAACGGAACGACACCCGCCGGCAATCTGAACCATATAGGATGATTGGGGTCGTGCTTGAACAACTCCTTGAGCATCGCATCCAGCTCCAAGACTGTGAAATTGAAATTGAGGCCTGGGCGCAGCCTCATGATGTCCACCGGACCCCCGAACAGCCAGGCGGGTCTCCCCCTCTCCTGCAGAGGGGCGATGCGGCGACGAAGAAAGTCCGCGCCAACAGCGCCTACGGTGAGCCCGGCAAGCATGAGTCGCAAGATCCGAGTGGTGGCAATCTTCAGCTTGCCGTCATCTGCGGCAAGGGCGCTCCAATCGTTGCCGCGCACTGCTGGGGCTTGGCGTAGGGCGGTGAATGGCTGCGGGTTCTCCTCGATGATCCAGCACCAATCAGCTCTCCACTCCTCCCATTTGCTGTGGAGCTCCCCCTCCAGATAGGCCTCCTTCTTGCCGGTCCTCGAGATCCAGGCAATCCCGCCGGATAAGGGCTCTCCTCTCTTGACCCGGGGCATGAAGTAGTGGCGGAAAAGGGCTACACTTGGGTGGACTCCGACAAAGTTTTCGAAGAGATGTGCGAAAACTGCCATGGTCAGAACGGCGGTTGGGGTGAAGTCAAGGAGGTGAAACCCGTAGGTGTTCATGATATCACAAAAGAACTCAGAGAAGGGCGGGCAGAGCCCGCAGTAGAAGAACAGAGCGAAGAAAGGGTATCCGTTGGGAGCCCGCTTCGAAGCGGCGGCGGAGAGTACCTTCGTGCACGGATGCGCCCGCGTCTCCGTCGACCAGAAGAGGTAGTACCACTCCCTCAGCTCCTTCGCGGCGAGCTTGGGAGGTAAGGTAGCCCGCTCCTTTCGTAGCGCCTCGAGCTGCAGCGCCTCGAGCCACAGCGCCTCGGCTGACTTCGCAGCCTTCCCGGTTTTCGGAGCCATGGCGGAGGTGGTGGGGGGGATCGACGGCGCTGGTGGCGATGGCGGCGATGGGGAGCGGAGCGCTGCTCTCTTTCGGCTTTGGAAGCGGCGGAGATTTCCGAGATTGGAACAGCAAATGGCGAAGGTGGGGGAACTGCCCCTGTTTCTCGTGCTTATAAAGAGGAGGAGGCGAACGTTATGCTTTTTCCGAATAAAGAACCACCCACGATCTCTCCCACGACGCCGCATTCGACGCGTGCCGTTAAGGGAGGGCGCGCTGGATACGGAGTCAGATGCGGCGTGGACCAGGCGGCGCGTGCCCGTGCCCTGTTTTGGGCCTGGCCCAACAGCGCTCGGCACCGTGTGTGGCCCAGGACCGGGGGCTCCTGTCGGTGTACTAAAGTAGGGGTACCTTAGTATTCCGAACTTATGCACAGGCAGTCGCAGCACCCCGCGGCAAGGCTTGCCGGGTGACCGCCAAGGTCCTCCGTTGGTTCCTTTGGAGCCATTCAAGAACAAAGTGTTTAAGACAGGAAGACAAGGCCCCGGCAAGAGGAGCTTGCCGGGAAGGTCAAGGCCCCGGCGAGAGGAGCTTGCCGGGAAGGCCAACCAAGGCATTTTCAAGGAACTCGCCGCGACGCGCCTCGCGTCCTGGCGAGGCCCGGTGAGCGACAAGCTTCCGGACGCGTCAAGACAACGGCCGCGGCAAGGCGCTTGCCGCGGCAGGCTTCCACTCTGTACTCGCGCTCCAGATCCACCAATGTGTCGCCCTGTGATCTTTCCAGGCGCGCATGGCGAGAGGCTGTGCAGCCAGCGGTGCGAGGTGGCGAGCGGAGATGACGAGATGGCCATCGTGGCAAGCGGTGGCGCCCCTAACGGTCGCTTTTCTGCACTGTTTGGGCGACGCAGATGGGCATTCAATGCTTTTGTCCCCTGCTTCAGAGTTAGGTAGGATGCACTGTACGAGTAGGTGTACCTACTACAGTTCTTTTACACTTTTGCCCTTGCATGCGTTGCCACCTGTTGGTGACCCCTTGAGCATATAAAAGGAGGCCCATGCGCAATGTAGAAGGGGGTTCGAAACCAGAAAACACTCACGCTCGGTCTCGAGCGTACTGTAGCTCTCAGCACTCCCAAGCAAGAACACAATATAGTCCGACAAGCAGCAGTAGGGGTTTTATCTATCCGCAGAGCTCCGAAGCTGCGTAAAATCGCTCGTGTGCCTCGCCTCGATCTGCTCTTCGTGCGATCTCCGCCCCCCGCCGGACCGAAAGGGGCCCTCTGCCCCATAGGTGTTCATTCCCATGACATAGAGCTAGTTCAACTATAGTGTAAAATGATTTGTACTAGGTTACAGAGCTAGTTCAACTCTAGTGTAAAATTATTTGTACTAGGTTATAGAGCTTGTTCAACTCTAGTGTAAATTATTTGTGCTATCTTATAGAGCTAGTTCAACTATAATCTAAAATTGTGTGTACTGGGTCATAGAGCTAGTTCAACTATATTGTAAAATGATTTGTACTAGGTTATAGCCCTAGTACACTGCTAGTGTAAAATTATGTGTACTAGATTATAGAGCTAGTTCATTTCTAGGGTAAAATTATTTGTATTACCTTATAGAGCTAGTTCAACTCTAGTGTAAAATTATTTGTACTAGCTTATAAAACTAGTTCAATTCTAGTGTAAAATTATTTGTACTAGGTTATAGAGCTACTTCAACTATAGTGTAAAAGGATATATACTAGGTTATAGAGCTAGTTCAACTCTAGTGTAAAATTATTTGTACTAGGTTATAGAGCTAGTTCAACTCTAGTGTAAAATTATTTGTACTAGATTATAGAGCTAGTTCAATTCCAATTTAAATTATTTGTACTAGGTTGTAGAGCTAGTACAACTCTAGTCTAAAATTGTGTGTACTAGGTCATAGAGCTAGTTCAACAATAGTGTAAAATGATTTGTACTAGGTTGTAGAGCTAGTTCAGTTCTAGTGTAAAAGTATTTATACTAGAAAATAGAGCTAGTTCATTTCTATTGTAAAATTATTTGTACTAGGCTATAGAGCTAGTTCAACTCCAGTGTAAAATTATTTGCACTAGGTAATTGAGCTAGTTCAATTCTAATGTAAAATTATTTGTACTAGGTTATAGAGCTAGTTCAACTATAGTGTAAAATGATTTGCACTAGGTTATAGAGCTAGTTCAACTCTAGTATAAAATTATTTGTACTAGGTTATAGAGCTAGTTCAACTCTAGTCTAAAATTATTTGTACTATCTTATAGAGCTAGTTCAACTATAGTCTAAAATTGTGTGTACTAGGTCATAGAGCTAGTTCAACTCTAGTGTAAAATGATTTTTACTAGGTTATAGCCCTAGTAAAATGCTAGTGTGAAATTATGTGTACTAGGTTATAGAGCTAGTTCGCTTCAAGTGTATAATTTTTTGTACTAGCTTATAGAGCTAGTTCAACTCTAGTGTAAAATTATTTGTACTAGGTTATAGAGCAAGTTGAACTGTAGTCTAAAATTATTTGTAATAGTTTATAGAGCTAGTTCTACTATACTATAAAATCATTTACACTAGGATATAGAGCTAGTTCAATTCTAGTGTAAAATTATTTGTAGTAGGTTACAGAGCTAGTTCAACTATAGTGTAAAATGATTTGTACTAGGTTATAGCCCGAGTACAATGGTAGTGTAAATTTATGTTTATTAGGTTATAAAGCTAGTTGATTTCTAGTGTAAAATTATTTGTACTAGGTTATAGAGCTAGTTCAACTCTAGTGTAAAATTATTTGTACTACTAGTTAAATTCTAGTGTAAAATTATTTGTACTAGGTTATAGAGCTAGTTCAACTACAGTGTAAAATGATTTGTACTCGGTTATAGACCTAGTTCGACTCTAGTGTAAAATTATTTGTACTAGGTTATAGAGCTAATTAAACTATAGTGTAAAATGATTTGTACTAGGTTACAGAGCTAGTTCAACTCTAGTGTAAAATTATTTGTACTAGGTTATAGAGGTAGTTCAACTCTAGTGTAAAATTATTTGTGCTATCTTATAGAGCTAGTTCAACTATAATCTAAAATTGTGTGTACTAGGTCATAGAGCTAGTTCAACTCTAGTGTAAAATGATTTGTACTAGGTTATAGCCGTAGTACACTGCTAGTGTAAAATTATGTGTACTAGGTTATAGAGCTAGTTCATTTCTAGTGTAAAATTATTTGTATTACCTTATAGAGCTAGTTCAACTCTAGTGTAAAATTATTTGTACTAGGTTATAAAGCTAGTTCAATTCTCGTGTAAAATTATTTGTACTAGGTTATAGATCTAGTTCAACTATAGTGTAAAATGATTTGTACTAGGTTATAGAGCTAGTTCAACTCTAGTGTAAAATTATTTGTACTAGTTTATAGAGCTAGTTCAACTCTATTGTATAATTATTTGTACTAGATTATAGGGCTAGTTCAATTCTAGTTTAAATTATTTGTACTAGGTTATGGAGCTAGTACAACTCTAGTCTAAAATTGTGTGTACTAGGTCATAGAGCTAGTTCAACAATAGTGTAAAATGATTTGTACTAGGTTATAGAGCTAGTTCAGTTCTAGTGTAATATTATTTGTACTAGACAATAGAGCTAGTTCATTTCAAGTGTAAAATTATTTGTACTACGCTATTGAGCTAGTTCAACTCTAGTGTAAAATCATTTGTACTAGGTAATAGAGCTACACTACTAGGGAAAAGCCTAGCAGCAGCGCGGGTTTTGGGCCTATTAGTAGCGCGGGTACCCGCGCTACTAATAAGGTGCTCTGACTAACTTATAGCGATGGAGCTGGTGCAACCAGCGCCATGCTAACGATAGCAATAGCGTGGGTAGAAACCCGCGCTACTTCTAATCTGTAATTTCTGATTTTTTTTTTGAATTTTTCGAAAAAAAAATTTGAATTTTTTTCCCTAGTTTTCAAGTTTCTGAATTTTTCTAACCTCAAATCTCTAATCACCCCTCATCGCTGCTCAATTTAATCTCTAATCACCCCTCATCATTCCAAATCATCTAACTTCCCGGACGGTCACCCATCCTCTCACTACTCCACTGAGCACGCTTAACTTCTGGGTTCTATTCTCCCTCGTTTCCAAGTCTGCACTTGTTGTTTTCCTGAAAATAGTAAGATGTCAATCCTATTAACCTCAGGAATTTAGCTTGAGCATGAAGTCACACATTCCACAGTTTGAATTTGAAACTATAGTTCTAAAAAATTAGTAACACTAATATTTCTTGAATAATTAGTTTGACCATAGTTTGACAACAGTTTGACCACAGTTTGACCACAGTTTGACCATAGTTTGACCAGATTTGACCAAAATTCAAAAAAACTAAAATAATTATTTAGTAACACTAATATTCTTGAATAATTAATTTGACCATAGTTTGACCAGATTTAACAAAAATTATAAAAAACTGATTTCTTTTTGAATTTTTTTGCCTCCAGATCTTAAAAGCCCCGTAACTTTTTTCTGTTAGGCTTTTGAGGATTTTAAAAATGATTTTTACTAGGTTATATAGCTAGTTCAGTTCTGGTGTAAAATTATTTGTACTAGATAATAGAGCTAGTTCATTTCTAGTGTAACATTATTTGTACTAGGTTATAGAGCTAATTCAACTCTAGTGTAAAATTACTTGAACTAGGTAATAGAGCTCGTTCAATTCTAATGTAAAATGATTTGTACTTGGTTATAGAGCTAGTTCAACGCTACTGTAAAATGATTTGTACTAGATTATAGAGCTAGTTCAATTCTAGTTTAAATTATTTGTACTAGGTTATAGAGCTAGTTCAACTCTAGTATAAAATTGTGTGTACTAGGTTATAAAGCTAGTTCAATTCTAGTGTAAAATGATTTGTACTAGGTTATAGAGCTAGTTCAACTCTAGTGTAAAATGATTTGTACTAGGTTATAGCCCTAGTACAATGCTAGTGTAAAATTATGTGTACTAGGTTATAGAGCTAGTTCATTTCTAGTGTAAAATTATTTGTACTACCTTATAGAGCTAGTTCAACTCTAGTGTAAAATTATTTGTACTAGGTTATAAAGCTAGTTCAATTCTAGTGTAAAATTATTTGTACTAGGTTATAGAGCTAGTTCAGCTCTAGTGTAAAATTATTTGTACTAGGTTATAGAGTTAGTTCAACTCTAGTTTAAAATTATTTGTACTAGGTTATAGACCTAATTCAACTCTAGTCTAAAATTATGTGTACTAGGTCATAGAGCTAGTTCAACTCTAGTGTAAAATGATTTGTACTATGTTATATAGCTAGTTCAGTTCTAGTGTAAAATTATTTGTACTAGATAATAGAGCTAGTTCATTTGTAGTGTAACATTATTTGTACTAGGTTATAGAGCTAGTTCAACTCTAGTGTAAAATTATTTGAACTAGGTAATAGAGCTCGTTCAATTCTAATGTAAAATGATTTGTACTTGGTTATAGAGCTAGTTCAACTCTAGTGTAAAATAATTTGTACTAGGTTATAGAGCTAGTTCAATTCTAGTTTAAATTATTTGTACTAGGTTATAGAGCTAGTTCAATTCTAGTATAAAATTGTGTGTACTAGGATATAAAGCTAGTTCAATTCTAGTGTAAAATTATTTGTACTAGGTTATAGAGCTAGTTCAACTATAGTGTAAAATGATTTGTACTAGGTTATAGAGCTAGTCCAACTCTAGTGTAAAATAATTTGTACTAGGTTATAGCCCTAGTACAATGCTAGTGTAAAATTATGTGTACTAGGTTATAGAGCTAGTTCATTTCTAGTGTAAAATAATTTGTACTACCTTATAGAGCTAGTTCAACTCTATTGTAAAATTATTTGTACTAGGTTATAAAGCTAGTTCAATTCTAGTGTAAAATTATTTGTACTAGGTTATAGAGCTAGTTCAGCTCTAGTGTAAAATTATTTGTACTAGGTTATAGAGCTAGTTCAACTCTAGTGTAAAATTATTTGTACTAGGTTATAGAGCTAGTTCAAGTCTAGTCTAAAATTGTTTGTACTATCTTATGGAGCTAGTTTAACTATAGTCTAAAATCGTGTGTACTTGGTCATAGAGCTAGTTCAACTCTAGTGTAAAATGATTTGTACTAGGTTATAACCCTAGTACAATGCTAGTGTAAAATTATGTGTACTAGGTTAGAGAGCACGTTCATTTCTAGTGTAAAATTGTTTGTACTAGATTATAGAGCTAGTTCAACTCTAGTGTAAAATTATTTGTACTTCGTTATAAAGCTAGTTCAATTCGAGTGTAAAATTATTTGTAGTAGGTTATAGTGCTAGTTCAACTCTAGTGTAAAATGATTTGTACTAGGTTATAGAGCTAGTTTAACTCTAGTGTAAAATTATTTGTACTAGGTTATAGAGCTAGTTCAAATCTAGTGTAAAATTATTTGTACTAGGTTATAGAGCTAGTTCAACTCTAGTTTAAAATTATTTGTACTAGGTTATAGAGCTAGTTCAACTCTAGTCTAAAATTGTGTGTACTAGGTCATAGAGCTAGTTCAACTCTAGTGTAAAATGATTTGTACTAGGTTATAGAGCTAGTTCAGTTCTAGTGTAAAATTATTTGTATTAGATAATAGAGCTAGTTGATTTCTAGTGTAAAGTTATTTGTACTAGGCTATTGAGCTAGTTCAACGCTAGTGTAAAATTATTTGTACTAGGTAATAGAGCTAGTTCAATTCTAATGTAAAATTATTTGTACTAGGTTATAGAGCTAGTTCAACTATAGTGTAAAATGATTTGCACTAGGTTATAGAGATAGTTCAACTCTAGTATAAAATTATTTGTATTAGGTTATAGAGCTAGTTAAACTCTAGTGTAAAATTATTTGTACTAGGTTATAGAGCTAGGTCAACTCTAGTCTAAAATTATTTGTACTATCTTATAGAGCTAGTTCAACTATAGTCTAAAATCGTGTGAACTAGGTCATAGAGCTAGTTCAACACTAATGTAAAATTATTTGTACTAGGTTATAACCCTAGTACAATGTTAGTGTAAAATTATGTGTACTAGGTTATAGAGCAGGTTCATTTCTAGTGTAAAATTATTTGTACTAGCTTGTAGAGCTAGTTCAACTCTAGTGTAAAATTATTTGTACTTGGTTATAAAGCTAGTTCAATTCGAGTGTAAAATTATTTGTAGTAGGTTATAGAGCTAGTTCAATTATGTGTAAAATGATTTGTACTAGGTTATAGAGCTAGTTCAACTCTAGTGTAAAATTATTTGTACTAGGTTATAGAGCTAGTTCAAATCTAGTGTAAAATTATTTGTACTAGGTTATAGAGCTAGTTCAACTCTAGTTTAAAATTATTTGTACTAGGTTATAGAGCTCGTTCCATTCTAGTTTAAATTATTTTTACTAGGTTATAGAGCTAGTTCAACTCTAGTCTAAAATTGTGTGTACTAGGTCATAGAGCTAGTTCAACTCTAGTGTAAAATGATTTTGTCGTGGGAACGAACACCTATCGGGCAGGGCCCCTTTTCGGTCCGGCGGGGGCGGAGGCCGCACGAAGAGCGGATCGAGGCGAAGTACACGAGCGGTTTACCCAGCTTCGGAGCTCCCCGGAGAGGTAATACTCCTACTGCTGCTTGTCTGATTGTATTGTGTTCTTGCTCGGGAGCGCAAAGAGCTACAGTACTCACTAGCTGCGAGACCGAGCATGAGTGTTTTCTGGTTTCCAACCCCCCTCTACGTTGCGCATGGGCCTCCTTTTATATGCTCAAGGGGTCACCGACAGGTGGCAATGCATGCAAGGGTAAAAATGGAAAAGTGGTGCGGTTGGTACACCTACTTGTACAGAGCATCCTACCTAACCCTGATGGCAGGGGACAAAGGCATTAAATGCCCGTCTGCGTCGCCCAAACAGTGCAGAAAAGTGACCGTTAGGGGTGCCACCGCTTGCCACGATGGCCATCTTGTCATCTCCGCTTGCCACCTCGCACCGCTTGGCTGCACAGCCTCTTTCCACGCGCGCCTGGAACGATCCCAGGGCAACACGTTGGTGGATGTGCTGGAGCGTAGGTGCAGAGTGGTAGCCCGCCGCGGCAAGCACCTTGCCGCGGTCGTTGTCTTGTCGCGCCCGGAAGCTTGTCGCTCACCGGGCCTTGCCGGGACGCGAGGTGCATCACGGCAAGTTCCTTGAAATGCCTTGGTTGGCCTTCCCGGAAAGCTCCTCTTGCCAGGGTCTTGGCCTTCCCGGCAAGGTCCTCTTGCCGGGGTCTTGTCTCCTTGGCTTAAACACTTTGTTCTTGAATGGCTCTAGGGGAACCACGGAGGACCTTGGCGGGCACCCGGCAAGCCTTGCCGCGGGGCGCTGCGACTGCCCGTGCACAAGTTTGGTATACTAAGGTACCCCAACTCTAGTACACCGACAGGAGCCCCCGGGCCTGGGCCATACACGGTGCCGAGCGCTGTTGGGCCAGGCCCAAAACAGGGCACGGGCACGCGACGCCTGGCCCATGCCGTATCTTACTCCGTATCCACCGCGCCCTCCCTTAACGGCACGCGTCGAATGAGGCGTCGTGGGAGAGATCGTGGGTGGTTCTTTATTCGGAAAAAGCGTAACGTTCGCCTCCTCCCTCTTTATAAGCAGGGGAAACAGGGGCAGTTCCCCCACCTCGCCAGTCGCTGTTCCTATCTCAGAAATCTCCGCCGCTCCCCCCTTCTTCCAAAGCCGAAAGACAGCAGCACTCCGCCCCCCATCGCCGCCGTCGCCACCAACGCCTTCGATCTCCCCCACTACCTCCGCCATGGCTCTGAAAGCCGGGAAGGCTGTGAAGTCGGCCGAGGCGCTGCGGCTTGAGGCGCTGCAAAAGGAGCGGGCAACTTTCCCCCCCCGAGCTCGCCGTGAAGGAGCCGAGGGAGTGGTACTAGCTCTTCTGGTCGACGGAGACGCGAGCGCATCCACGAACGAAGGTACTCTCCACCGCCGCTTCGAAACGGGCTCCGAATGGATATCCATTCTTCGCACTGTTCTTCTACTGCGGGCTTTGCCCGCCCTTCTCTGAGTTCTTCTGCGATATCATGAACACCTACGGGATCCACCTCCTTGACTTCACCCCCAATGTTGTTCTGACCATGGCAGTTTTCGTGCATCTTTGCGAAAACTTTGTCGGAGTCCACCCAAACGTAGCTCTCTTCCGCCACTTCTTTATGCCCCGGGTTGAGAGAGGGGAACCCCTATCCGGCGGGATCGCCTGGATCTCGAGGGCCGGCAAGAAGGAGGCCTATCTGGAGGGGGAACTCCGCAGCAAATGGGAGGAGTGGAGAGCAGATTGGTGCTGGATCGTCGAGGAGAACCCGCAGCCGTTTACTGCCTAGTGCCAAGCCCCAGCAGTGCGCGGCAACGATTGGAGCAGCTTGGCGCCGGAAGACGATAGGCTGAAGATTGCCGTCACGCGGATCTTGCGCCTCAGGCTTGCCGGGCTTACTGTAGGCGACGTAGGCGCAGATTTTCTTCGCCACCGCATTGCCCCCTTGCAAGAGAGGAGGAGACCCGCCTGGGAGTTCGGGGGTCCGGCGGGCATCATGAGGCTGCTCCCGGGCCTTAATTTCAACTTCACTGTCTTGGAGCTGGACGCGATGCTCAAGGAGCTGTTCAAGCATGACCCTCAACATCCCGAATGGTTCAGGTTGCCGCTGGGTGTCGTTCCGTTGTGCAACAATTCCTCGCTCGACCGCATCCGTGCAATGATGCCGTTGTGCGATTCGCATGGAATTGTTCCAACTTGGCAGGAGCCCGCGGACGATGTCGGGCAGCAGTTCTTCGACGGCTTGGTGGAGGTGGCGGTCCGCGCCGATGAACAGAAGAGCCTCACCCGCGACACCACTGACGAGGAGATGCAGCGCATCGCCACCAGGGCGGAAGAGGCGGCGGCAGCCGCTGCGGGCGAATTTGGGTTCACCTTGGAGGAGGCAGAGGCAGCAGAGGCGGCAAGACTTGCCGAGCGAGAGCGGCTTGACGGCGAGGAAGAGCTTGCCGGGCCTGACGCCGAGTCGAGCAAACCTGCCGAAGGTGCGAGCGGCCTGCCATCTCCAGGCAGCTTGCGGCAAGCGGAGCCCCTAGCGCAGCCACCAGCTCCACCAAGAAGGCGTCTCCGCAAGGCAGGGGACGTAACAGGGCGGCAGGCGAGTCAACAGCCGTCACGCCGCGCGACGCGCTCCACCGCGACAAGCAATGTTGCCGCGGGAGCGCCTCGCACCGCTGCAGCAACTGGAGCGGGGTCCTCCCGGACCACCGCTTCTACTCCTGCCGCTGCCCCCGCTAAGCGATCAAGGGAACCCACTCCTCCGCCTCGTCGCGCCGAAGGTGGGCCGGACTTCGACCTCTCCGTGCTCAGCTCCGACGAGGAAGAAGAAGAGTAAGATTCCTTGTTGTACTTGTAGTTCTTCAATTCTTGCTGTTTTCGTCTTGTATCTGACTTGCTTTACTCTGAACCCATTCCTTTTCAGGACTCTGGCCCAGAGAGCGGCGAAGAGAGCCAAGGTCCCGGTGGTTGTCATCGAGGACGAACTCACCGTGACAACAGAGGGTGCGTCCGAGACCACCTTGTCGGACCCAGCAACTACTCCCCGAAGCAACCCCCAGCACAGCCCCCAGCGTAAGTATATAGTTTACTTTCCGCTGTTAGGCGCGCATGGGTGTTCTCTCTTTGCTGATATCTGACTGTTGGTTTGTGTAGGAGCAGAGCAGCCTCACCAGGAGCACCTGGAAGCCGCCCCCGAGATGCTATCTGCTTCGACTACACCGCCAAGGGAGGATTCCCCGGTAAGGGAGCGTTCTCCGGCAAGGGAGAAGTTTCCGGCAAGGGACAATTCTCCGGCAAGGGACAGCACCAGCGACCCCCCGGTGGTGGAGCCCATGACCGTGGAGCCCAGTATAGGTAATCTTCTTGCTTGAAAACTTCCCTTGGGTTCTTCTTCTGATTTTCTTTCTGGATATTTGCTTGAATTTTTTCCCTCTTCCGGCCTTCAGATCCATCTTCCACGGAGCCGATGGAGACGGAGGCCACCGGCGAGGAGAACGTGCGCGGCAGCACCAACGACGCCGCTGTCACTGAAGAAGGGGCCGGCGCTGATGATCCTGCCGGTGAAGAGGCCGCAAAAGCTGCCGCCGCAGGAGCTGGCGAGGGGTCTGGCGATTGCACTGAGGGCCCCGAGGCCGCAGGAGCGCAAGGCGCTGCGCCGACCGCCGATCCCTCCGCTGCTGCCGCAGCATCAGGCTCCGAAGAGCCCCAGCCCGGCGCCTACCTCAAGGCCGGCGATGGCGTCTTCATCAAGCTCCCCTGGGCCTCAAGCTCTAGGGCGCCGGTCGAAGGAGAAACTTTTGACGAAGAGGTGCTCGCCTCCACTGGGCTGACGCTAGTTGACGCGCCAAGCAGCAGCAGCGGCGAGTCCGAGGAGGAGCAGCTGCTTCGGAAGCTGGTGTCGCTCTATCGTGCCCGGCAGGCCAAGCTGGAATCTCGAGAAGCGCTTGTCGCGAGGGCGGGAGTGGACATCGAGAAGCACGCGGAGGAGCTCCGGGAACGCAACCAGGAAGCTCTTCGGTCCTTGGCAGAGGAGCGGAATCAACTTGCCAAGGCGCGGAAAGCCTTCATCCTCGAGAAGGCTGAAGCCGAAGAGCAACAGTGGCTTGCCGCCGAGGAGCTGTTTGCGCGGGAGGGTGAATTGGCGTAGCGAAAGATTAATCTTGACAGCCATGAGGAGGAGCTCGCCGCGCGCGAGCAAACACTTGGCGGGGCCCTCAAGGAAGCAAAGGACGCTGCCGCAGCTGCCGAGGCCGCCAAGAAGGAGCTGGAGACGAAGGTGGCGCAGCTGGAGGCCGATCTCAAGGCGAGCAGCGAAGAGCTTGCCGCGCTCAAGCGTGAGCGCGAGAAGGACGCCCACGCTCACGGCGAGCTGCAGGGTCGTCTCGTTGAGAAGGGCAAGGAGCTGAGCGCCGCCAAGGACTCCAACGCTGATCTTGAGTTGAAGCTGGCCACTTTGACCCAGACGCTGGACGGCGCCAAGGAGCGGGAGGTTGTCCTGAAGGAGGAGATCAAAGCCAATGAAGCGCTGCTAACGAGGGCCGCCGAAACCCAGAACACCTTTAGGGAGATGGTGGAGCTCTGGACAGAGGGCCTCTTGAACATCGCTGCAGTCATTATGAGGAGCTGGCGCAGCTGGGGATGGAGGATTTTGGGTATCCTTCCGACGAGAATCTCTGTCGGTGTACTAAAGTAGGGGTACCTTAGTACCCCGAACTTGTGCACGAGCAGTTGCAGCACCCCCTGGAAAGGCTTGCCGGACGCCCGCCAAGGCCCTCCACCGTTCCTTATTGCTGCCATTCTAGAACAAAGTACTAACCAAGAAAACGAAGGCCCCGGCAAGAAGAGCTTGCCGGGAAGGCCAACCGAAGCATCACCAGAAGACTTGCCGCGGCGCCCCGCGCGCCCCGGCAAGGCCCGACAGCCGGCAAGCTTGCCGGCACGACAAGAGAAGGGCCGCGGCAAGGCACTTGCCGCGGCAAGGCTGCCACCCAAACTCCAGCGCACCCAGCGACGTGCCATCACACGGCCACCCCAAGGGCACGTGGCGAGGCACTACACAGCCATGCGAAGCGAGGTGGCAAACGGAGCTGACAGAGATGCCATTGTGGCAACCGGTGGCTCACTTAACGGTCATTCCTCCTGCACTGTTGGGGCGACCGGACGGGCATTTAATGCCCTTGTCCCCTGCCGTCAGAGTTAGGTAGGGGCACTGTTGTGCACTATTGTACCAACCCGCAATTTTACCTTTCTACCCCCTCTTCCCACGCTGCCACCGTGGATCCCCTTCAGAGTATAAAAGGAGGCCCATGCGCGACGAGAAGGGGTTCGATCCATTCGATACCCAGGACACCACTATACGCCGCACGCCGAAAGCAAGATCAAATAACAAGCAAAAGGCAGCATGAGGGTTTTATCTCCGGAGAGCCCCGGTTGGGTAAAATCGCCCGTCTCCCCAGCGCTCGACCTCGATCTGCTCTGCGCGACGGTCCCCGCTCCTTGCCGAACCGAAGGGGCCCCGATGCCCCATAGGTGCTCGAGGCCATAGAGATACGCCCGACATCTTTGGCGCGCCGGTAGGGGCGCCGAGGTCGTGAGCATCCGATCCGTCTCCACGCTGTTCTACATCAACGCTATCGTCAACATGCCACCGAAGAAGAAGCCTTCGGAGGTGGCGCCCGCTACATCAATTCCACCACCACCGCCGAGCAAGCAGCGGTGAAGTGGACGCCGGCGGAGGAGCGGGTGCCGTCGGTGGGTCTCGTCGTCACAAGATCCAAGAACAAGGCCCCACAAGCGCCGGGCGCAAGGCAGACGCCGCACCCTTCCCAGAGGTGCAAGGTCAACAATGCCCGGTGCTCCCTAGCACGCGTGCTCGCGATGGAGCAAGGCCAAGCCGGTGGGTCGCGGGGACGCCGAGGTCAGCATGCACGCCCGCATGCCGGGCGCGAGTGAGGTACGATCGCCGGACGAGGTGTTGCTCCTCCCAATCCGGTTGGGAGTCCGAGCACATCCGCCTCGCCGCTCGCCGCCACCGCCACCTAAGACGGCAGAGGAAGCGCTGGCCCGAGCCCAGCTGCTTTAGACTATCCTCGACGCCGCACAAGATCGACGATCGGAGGATGACCATATACAGACCTCATCAGCCGCTTAACGGCGAGCAGACCCCAGCGACAGAGCGCGCCGAGGCCCCGGCAAGACGCCCGGCGCAGCCGGCAAGATCGACAGACGGCTGGGGGTGCCGCTTGCGGCGCTTCCCAGCCCCAAAGGCTAAGATCGCCATTTCGCCGGACCAACCTTGACGCCGACTCCACCGCGTCGCCGGACCGCGGACTCGCCGCGATCAACGCCACGTTCTCCAGAACGGCAACACGAAGACGCCTTTTCGCATCAGCGCCGGAGAGAAGCGCGACTTAATCGACCAGCGCAGCGCTGGGCCCGCCGTCGACATGCACGCACCCGGGAACCAGGCGACTTGCCGTCAGACTGGCAGGTTGCCCTGCGTTCACCCACGAGCCGCGGCAAGTCCAAAGGGCCCAAAACCAAGAACTTGCAAGACGCGTTCGAGAAGTATGATGGCAGGATACACCCGTCGGAGTTCCTCAGCATCTACACCATCGTGGTGCAGGCTGCCGGAGGGCGCGACGAGAAGATCCTTGCCAACTACTTCCCGCTTATACTCAAGCCCAACGTCAGATGTTGGCTCATGCACTTGCCGGACGGCTCCATCTCTTCATGGGCGGACCTGTGTCATCAGTTTGTCGGCGCCTTCACGGGTGGCCACAAGCCTCATGGCGGAGAGTGACCTCCACTTGCTCGCCCGTATGGGGGGAGCCCCTGCGCAAGTATATGCAAAGATTTAGCCAGGTGCAGCGCAACATCCCAGACGTCCACCCTACCGCGGTTATTAGCGCGTTTCATCAGAACGTGCGTAACCGCAGGATGAGGGAGGAGATGGCGATGTGCAAAATCAGAGATGTCAGCGAGCTCTATGCTCTGGCCAACAAGTGTGCACGGGCTGAGGAAGGAAGGAAAATTCCCGGAGAGGTTGCCGGAGCAGAAGGATCTGACGGTGAGGACGCCGCCCCGGCAAGGAAGAACCGGAGGCGGAACAATAGGAAGAGAAAGGCTAAGGATGTACTAGTTGTTGAGCATTCCGGCAACGGAGGCGGCTCCGACAAGGCCAAGACCGATGACTCCGGCGAGGCTGTGGTAGCCGCCGACAAGCAGGATAGCTCCGGCAAGCGGTATTGCAAGATCCACCGCACCAAGGGCCATGATCTCCAAACCTGCAAGAAAGTGGAGCAGATGGCGGAGCTGCAGAAAGCTGAATACGAGTGCCGCGATAAGGAGAGAGCCTAGGGAGGTGGCGGAGGATCCGGCAATAAGCTTCCCGCCCGGGGAGGGAACCGCGGCAAGGCCAAGACGCGGCAAGGAGACAGGCCTCCCCGCGGCCGCGACAAGGACGAAGATGAAGACGATGATGATGAGATGGAGGAAGATGAGACTGATGACCAGGAGTTTCAGAAGGCAACAGAGGTGTTGTGTATCGATGGCGGTGCCTCTCTGCACACCTCGCACCGCCAACTCAAGCAATGGGTGCAAGAAGTGAATGCCGCAGAGCCGCCCGTCGAGGCGCGCAAGCCTCTGAAGTGGTCCAGCACGCCCATCATCTTCGACGTTGAGGACCACCCTGATCGCGTCACTGCGGTCGGGTGCTTGCCGATGTTGGTTTCACCAACAATCCGCAACCTCAAGGTCACGAAGATGCTGGTTGACGGCGGGCCGGCTGAACCTGATTTCCTCGCGGTACTCAAGAAGCTCCAGATCCCGACAATGAGCTTGAAGAGATCGCACCTTTCAAGGATAAATCCGGAAGGAGCCAGCCCAAGGAAGATCACATTGCGGACGCGTCGCAGCCAATTGAACTTCAGGATCGAGAGGGTCACGTTTGACGAGCTGATATCCCTTACCCTACAACGGGATACTCGGCCGACCCGCACTCGCCAAGTTCATGGCGGCCTCTCACCACGCATACAATGTACTCAAGATGCCCGGCCCGATGAGTGTCATTTCTGTCCGAGGCGACAAGAGGGATGCACTCATCTGCGCCGACAAGATCTACCGGGAAGCAGCAGCCGCAGCAGAGCGCGAGCCACTTGCCGATGAAGCTCCCCGGGGGAAGTAGAAAGCCAAGTCCGGCAAGAATAGCTCTGGTGCCCACTCCGGCAAGCGCACCTCCCCGGAGCGCTGCGCTGCCGTCGAGGATGCACCATCGAGCTCCGCCGGCAAGTGCGAGAAGGCAAAGGCAGACCAAACAAAGACTAAGCCTGGCAAGAGTAGCTCTGGTGTTCGCTCCGGCAAGCCTGCCTCTCCGGAGTGCCACGTTGCCGTCGAGGACGCGCCATCGAGCTCCACCGGCCAGTAGGGCAAAGAAAGTTGCCAAGCTTCGAACTTTTGAGTTGTGCCCTCCGAAAGTCTGTACCTTGTATGAAGAACCTGCGCAGAGGGGTCGAATCGTGGTTAGGTTGCGCCGATGATCCGTTTCTAGTCCGCTCGACGGTAAAAAAAGTACACCGCAACCAGCCCAACGAGTTCTTCCCACCGGAGGCAACACCGCCAGTGGGCTGCTGATGTCCTGCACTCAGCAAGTGTGTTTGCGCCGGGGGGGGGGGTTCCTCGAAAGCGTGAGGATGAAAACATACAAGGGGGGGCGATCGGGGAAGAGGCACGGCCCCGATGGATTGCTGAAGGCGGAAAAGCTAAGTCACCCGAGTTTTTGTATAGAACACTTCTTAGTCCTATGCTTTCCTATGTTATGTTCCTCGTGCGTTTGTCCTTTGTACGAAAAACCCGTGCGCGGAGGAGCCAACTCGTGGTTAAGTGCGTCCTTGTTTTGTTTCCGAGTCCGCTCAACGATACAAGTGCACTGCAACTGGCCCGAGAAGGTTTCTTGCCGGAGACAACACCGCCAGCCGGGCTCTTTGACGTCGAAGACTCGACAAGTGTGTTAGCGCCGCAAGTTCCCTAGAAGCGAGGGTAAAGCGCATAAAGGATATAACGGTGGAGGGCGAACGTGAGCAAGTTTGCCATAGGGCGCCCTTCGTATGAGAAACTTGTGCGCGGAGGAGCCAACTCGTGGTTAAGTTGCGTCCTTGTTTTGTTTCCGAGTCCGCTCAACAATTCAAGTGCGCTGCAACTAGCCCGAGAAGGTTTCTTGCCGGAAACAACACGCCAGTGAACTGCTGATGTTCCGTACTCAGCAAGTGTGTTAGCGCCGCAAGTTCCCTAAAAGCGAGAGTGTAAACATACGAAGGGCAAAGCATGGCATCGCATTGCGAGTCGCACCATGAAAGAATAGCTTATTACAGTATTGTCTCGATTGTTTCCGTGGCTATAATCACGGTGACAAGGAGAAGCGGAAGAGGTATGACTGGGCGCATGGGCCCCGGCAAGCCAGCTTCGCTGGGGGCTGCAAGTGCCGAAGCTCCTTCGCGACGGGCCAGGGCCCCCGGAGGCCGCGGCGTCGGCGACAAGGGCAAAAGAAGGCACACCAGCACCTGGATCTTGGCGGCCAGAGTTGCCGGAGGCTGCGAAGGCCAAGATTCCTCCCCGACAAGCTAACGTCGCCTGGGGGCTGTGGAGTCAGATAAGTTTTTCGTCCCTCGTCATGCATCCTCTTATGGACTGGGGAAGGCGGGGCTGCGTCCTTGAACGACCGTGCCTTGTAGAACCCGTGCGTGGAGGAGCCGAGTCGCGGCCCAGTTGCGCCCTTGGTTTGTTTCCGAGTCCGCTCAACAAACACAAGCGCGCCGCAACTGGCCCGGCAAGGTTGCTTGCCGGAAGCAATACCGCCAGCAGGGTGCTGATGTCCCGCACTGAGCAAGTGTGTTCGCTCCGGCAAGTCCCCTAGAAGCGTAGGGTGGGAGCATACAAGGCACCAAGTCAAGTAAAGGACTCAGTCCGGCAAGCGTTCCCCTCTTTTCATTAAAAACATCCCAGTTTAGTACAAGTCCATAGAGGATGAAAAACATGATAGAGAGGATTACAGATTTTAAATACAGCTAAGGCCCGAAGGCTTACAAATTAGAAGATAAGATGCCCGTAATCCCTATCCTGTTTCTCTGTTCAGGAGGTAGGTCAAGGAGGCCCCGGTAATAGAAGCTTGCCGGGGAGGGCAAAAGGGGCGCCTAGGAGAGCTACGGGCGCCAGAAGACACCAAGAGAACTTCCCGGGGGCCGGCCAGAAGCTTGGCGGAGATGGAGGCGCCGGAAGCAGAGCCCGAAGACGGGGTGGTGGAACGTCAGCACGCTGTCGAGGGCGCCTCGCCCTCGTACTCCAACTTGACGGCCTTGCCGCCACCCCTCTTCCTCTTCTGCAACCTCCCTATGCCAGCCGCCCAAGGAGACGGCCCCGGGGAGTTCAGAAGGCCGGCGACCCGGATGATGGGGTTGCGGTGGCCATGAGGCAGCGCCCGGCGCCTAGTCGGACCCGCCATCCTCGTCGTCGTCGCTGCCGCTCCCCTCCTCGTCACTCTCGCCGAGGAGGACCTTCGCTATCGAGGAGCTGTCCACACAGCATCTCGCCCGGTGCCGGAGTCCTCGAAGACCTTGACGGCGAGAAGGTCGCCTCCATTAACTTAAAATGGAGGGTAAACCCCGCCATCAAGCTGTGGATACTGGCGAACGCCTTCCACCCTCGGTCGAAGTACATCACGCCGGGGCTGGGATACGACGCCACTCGAAAGTGCCGCTGATCCCGCAGCCCTCATGCGCAACTCCAACATCTCGGGCGGATCCGCCCATCGCTCGCGAACGGGCCGGCGGCCGGAGGCGGCGACAGGTGCTCGGCGAAGCTTGATGAAGAACTCCAGGATCGTCTTGGTGTGGACCGCCTCGGAAAGGAGCCGCCGGCGAGATGGGGAGGCACACCCGGACGCCTTCCCCGAGCGCTCGACCACGCCCACGACCACGCCCGGCCTCGCCCCTCCCTCTTCCCCTCACGGACGGCTCACCGCCGCAGGGTAGGGGAGGCGCGCTGCCGGAGGCAACCTCGCTGCCATCGTTGAAGAGCAGATTCCCTCCTCCATGGCAGATGGGAGGAAGAGTAACGGAAGTTGAAAACAAAGGAAGAAGAGGAAGTGCGAGACTATTGTGCTCCCCTTCCGTCCCTTTTAAAGGGCGAGGTGGGGGCTCAGCCGCCCCGCTTAGCCAATCAGGGAGCAAGAAGGGCAGAGGAGCGGGGCCGACTCGCCATCTTCGCCCGTGACGGCTCGGTCTCCCACCTTCGCCGCCCACGACACCCGATGCATGGGAGCCGCGTGGCGGAAAAGCGGAGCCGGAGCGACGGGTGAAATGACCTCGCCCTGCACCATATTCACGGGGGTGGATGCCTTAAAGGTCGCACACACCACCCACGTCTCCCACGACGCTGCAATCGACGCGAGCCATTGCGGGAGAGCGCGGTGGGCGCGGAGCCCAATACTGTGTGGACCCAGGCCACGCGTTCCCGTGCACTATTTTGGGCCTGGCCCAACAACGCTTCGGCTGCAGTGTATGGCCCCAGCCGGGGCTCTGTCGTGTACTAAAGTAGGGTACCTTAGTACCCGAACTTGTGCACGGCGGTCGAGCACCCGGCAAGGCTTGCCGGACGCCCGCCATGGCCCTCCACCGTTCCTTATTGCTGCCATTCAAGAACAAAGTACTAACCAAGAAAGCGGCGTCCGGCAAGAAGAGCTTGCCGGGAAGGCCAACCGAAGCATCACCAGAAGACTTGCCGCGGCGCCCCGCGCGCCCCGGCCAGGCCCGACAGCCGGCAAGCTTGCCGGCACGACAAGAGAAGGGCCGCGGCAAGGCACTTTCAGCGCAAGGCTGCCACCCAAACTCCAGCGCGCAGCGACGTGCCATCACACGCCATCCCAAGGGCACGTGGCGAGGCACTACACAGCCATGCTGGCGAGGTGGCAAACGGAGTCGACAGAGATGCCATCGTGGCAACCGTGGCTCACTTAACGGTCATTCCATCAAGACTGTTGGGGCGGCCGGACAGGCATTTAATGCCCTTGTCCCTCGCCGTCGAGTTAGGTAGAAACCACAGTTGTGCCGTTGTACCAACCCGCAATTTTACCTTTCTACCCCTCTTCCCACGCCGCCACTGTGGATCCCCTTCAGAGTATAAAAGGGAGGCCCATGCGCACGAGAAGGGGTTCGATCCATTCGATACCCAGGACACCACTCATACGCCGCACGCCGAGCAAGATCAAATAACAAGCAAAAGGCAGCAGAGGGTTTTATCTCCCGAGTGCCCCGGCTGGGTAAAATCGCCTGTCTCCCCAGGCTCGACCTCGATCTGCTCGCACAAGACGTCCCCGCTCCCTTGCCGAACCAGAAGGGGCCCCCAGTGCCCCATAGGTGCTCGAGGCCACAGAGATACGCCCCGACAATCTCTAACCCAGCGCCCAGCTCACCGTGTTCTTCAAAGGCGTGGCGACGGCCCTCCAGCAACTCCGGGAAAAGATCCCAAAGCAGCTGGCCGACAAGTCGCGCACGATCTGCGCAAGAGTTCTGCAAAAGGTGTTGGTGAAGGTGGCCTTCCGCAACCCAGGCCTCAACCTCACCAACATCCTCAAGAAGCTGCCGGCGGATGCTGATCTGGAAGCGCTCAAGGCCCTTGTCGCACCCATTGTGGACAAGGTGAATAAGGTCAAGAGGGTTGATGGCGGTCGCGTAGATTAGCCGCCCGTTTCCTCCTTTTCTTGTCGCTGCTGGTAATGTTACGAGAACAATCCATTAGAGATGCGACAAGCTATCTTGTAATATAACTTTATTTTGGGTATCGATTGCTATGTTATTTCCTTTACTTGATTCCTTCCTTTGTATGTTTTTGCGCTACGCTTTTAGGGAACTTGTCGGCGCAGGCACCTTAGCCGCGAGCGCTGAGTGCGGAACATCAGCAGCCTGCTGGCGGTGCCGCTACCGACAAGAAACCTTGTCGCAACTAGTCGCAGCACACTTAAATTGTTGAGCGGACTCGAAACAAAGTAAGGGTGCAACTAGCTATGAGTTGGTTCCTCCGCGCACAGGTTTTCCATACAAAGCACGGTCGTTCAAGGAAGATAACTTTAAAAATTTTAAAACTGATTGCTCAAACTTTGGCACTTAGCTTTTCTGTCGTTTGCTTCCTGGTAAGGCGAAATTTTCTTGAACGACGCCTGGTCCACACCATTATCTTCTCCTTCCCCCCGGCAAACTTGTGGGCGAGGGAACCTTCCCTTTCTTTCAGAAAAAGAAAGAAGAGAAAATAAAGATATGGAGCCTTATGGATCGTTATTGCTTACCGGAGCACATGAGCACGAAATTGACAAGATGTACGGAGCACATGAGCTTTATTTATGCACGGGGTCTGCGCCCGGCTTTGTACAAAGGATTACATGCAACAGCGGCAAGACTTGTACAAAAGGTGGTTGCCGAAACAGGTTCCGGCAACCGCACCTTACGGGTAAAACTTACGAAGATGCTCAATGTTCCAGGAGTTGCTCACCGGAAATCCATCTTCGGTCTCAAGGCGGACAGCGCTGGGCCTAGTGACTCGTTTCACCCGGTAAGGGCCTTCCCACTTCGGCGTCAACTTGTTGGAATTCTTGGCGGAATGAACGCGCCGAAGAACAAGGTCGCCTTCCTCGAGACTTCTGCCATTAACTTTGCGGCTATGGTAGCGGCGCAAAGCTTGCTGGTATCGAGCAGCTCCTACAGCAGCCTGAAGACGGTCTTCCTCAAGGAGCAGCGCGTCATCTTGTCGCAGCTGCTCTTGCTCAAGCTCATCATAAGCGAGCACTCGAGGCGACCCGTATACGATTTCCGTGGGGAGAACTGCCTCTGCTCCATAGACTAGAGAGAAAGGTGTCTGGCCAGTGGCTCGATTTGGCGTCATAGACTACTCTTGCAAATGTTGAACCAACATTCTTCAAACCGAAAGGCATCCGTACGAAACAGTATGTGCCACATGGAGTGATGAATGCGGTCTTCTCCTGATCCTCTTCAGCCATGAAAATCTGATGGTATCCTGAGTATGCGTCAAGAAATGAAAGCAAGTCACATCCGGCCGTGGAGTCAACAATCTGGTCAATGCGCGGCAAGGGAAATGGGTCTTTGGGACAAGCTTTATTAACATCGGTAAAGTCGATATAAAGCCTCCATTTCCCGTTTGCCTTGCGCACGACTACAGGATTGGCCAACCACGTAGGATGGAGCACTCCTCGGCCAAGGCCTGCTGCTTCCAACTTCTTGATTTCTTCTGCGATGAATTCTTGGCGCTCGACTGCTTGTTTCCTGACTTTCTGCTTGATGGGCCTCGCATGAGGACAAACGTCAAGATGAATCGGCACATCCACCAACGTGTCGCCCTGGGATCGTTCCAGGCGCGCGTGGCAAGAGGCTGTGCAGCCAAGCGGTGCGAGGTGGCAAGCGGAGATGTCAAGATGGCCATCGTGGCAAGCGGTGGCACCCCTAACGGTCACTTTTCTGCACTGTTTGGGCGACGCAGACGGGCATTTAATGCTTTTGTCCCCTGCTGTCAGGGTTAGGTAGGATGCACTGTACAAGTAGGTGTACCAACCGCACCACTTTTCCATTTTTACCCTTGCATGCGTTGCCACCTGTCGGTGACCCCTTGAGCATATAAAAGGAGGCCCATGCGCAACGTAGAGGGGGGTTGGAAACCAGAAAACACTCACGCTCGGTCTCGCAGCTAGTGAGTGTTGTAGCTCTTTGCGCTCCCGAGCAAGAACACGATACAATCAGACAAGCAGCAGTAGGATTATTATCTCTCCGGAGAGCTCCGAAGCTGGGTAAACCGCTCGTGTGCTTCGCCTCGATCCGCTCTTCGTGCGTCCTCCGCCCCCCGCCGGACCGAAAAGGGGCCCTGCCCCATAGGTGTTCATTCCCACGACATCTTTGGCGCGCGGAGAGTACCTTCGTGCGCGGATGCGCTCGCGTCTCCGTCGACCAGAAGAGGTAGTACCACTCCTTCAGCTCCTTCGCGGCGAGCTCGGGGGGAAAGTTGCCCGCTCCTTTCGCAGCGCCTCGAGCCGCAGCGCCTCGGCCGACTTCACAGCCTTCCCGGCTTTCGGAGTCATGGCGGAGGTAGCGGGGGAGATCGAAGGCGTTGGTGGCAACGGCGGCGATGGGGGGCGGAGCGCTGCTGTCTTTCGGCTTTGGAAGAAGGGGGGAGCGGCGGAGATTTCTGAGATAGGAACAGCGACTGGCGAGGTGGGGGAACTGCCCCTATTTCCCCTGCTTATAAAGAGGGAGGAGGCGAACGTTACGCTTTTTCCGAATAAAGAACCACCCACGATCTCTCCCACGATGCCGCATTCGATGCGTGCCGTTAAGGAAGGGCGCGGTGGATACGGAGTAAGATACGGCGTGGGCCAGGCGTCGCGTGCCCGTGCCCTGTTTTGGGCCTGGCCCAATAGCGCTCAGCACCGTGTATGTCCCAGGCTCGAGGGCTCCTGTCGGTGTACTAGAGTAGGGGTACCTTAGTATCCCGAACTTGTGCACGGGCAGTCGCAGCGCCCCCCGGCAAGGCTTGTCGGGTGCCCGCCACGGTCCTCCGTGGTTCCTCTAAAGCCATTCAAGAACAAAGTGTTTAAGCCAAGGAGACAAGACCCCGGCAAGAGGACCTTGCCGGGAAGGCCAAGACCCCGGCAAGAGGAGCTTGCCGGGAAGGCCAACCAAGGCATTTCAAGGAACTTGCTGCAACGCGCCTCGCGTCCCGGCAAGGCCCGGTGAGCGACAAGCTTCCGGGCGCGACAAGACAACGACTGCGGCAAGGTGCTTGCCACGGCGGGCTACCACTCTGCACCTATGCTCCAGCACATCCACCAATGTGTCGCCCTGGGTTCGTTCCAGGCGCGCGTGGCAAGAGGTTGTGCAGCCAAGCGGTGCGAGGTGGCAAGCGGAGATGACAAGATGGCCATCGTGGCAAGTGGTGGCACCCCTAACGGTCACTTTTCTGCACTGTTTGGGCGATGCAGACGGGCATTTAATGCCTTTGTCCCCTGCCGTCAGTGTTAGGTAGGATGCACTGTACAAGTAGGTGTACCAACCGCACCACTTTTCCATTTTTACCCTTGCATGCTTTGCCACCTGTCGGTGACCCCTTGAGCATATAAAAGGAGGCCCATGCGCAACGTAGAGGGGGGTTGGAAACCAGAAAACACTCACGCTCGGTCTCGCAGCTAGTGAGTACTGTAGCTCTTTGCGCTCCCGAGCAAGAACACGATACAATCAGACAAGCAGCAGTAGGAGTATTATCTGTCCGGAGAGCTCCGAAGCTGGGTAAACCGCTTGTGTGCTTCGCCTCGATCCGCTCTTCGTGCGGCCTCCGCCCCCCGCCGGACCGAAAAGGGGCCCTGCCACATAGGTGTTCGTTCCCATGACATCTTTGGCGCGCGCAGAGTACCTTCTTGCACGGATGCGCTCGCGTCTCCGTCGACCAGAAGAGGTAGTACCACTCCCTCAGCTCTTTCGCGGCGAGCTCGGGGGGAAAGTTGCCCGCTCCTTTCGCAGCGCCTCGAGCCGCAGCGCCTCGGCCGACTTCACAGCCTTCCCGGCTTTCGGAGCCATGGCGGACGTAGTGGGGGAGATCGAAGGCGTTGGTGGCAACGGCGGCGATGGGGGGGGGGGCGGAGCGCTGCTGTCTTTCGGCTTTGGAAGAAGGGGGAAGCGGCTGAGATTTCTGAGATAGGAACAACGACTGGCGAGGTGGGGGAACTGCCCCTGTTTCCCCTGCTTATAAAGAGGGAGGAGGCGAACGTTATGCTTTTTCCGAATAAAGAACCACCCAGGATCTCTCCCACGACGCCGCATTCGACGCGTGCCGTTAAGGGAGGGCGCGGTGGATCTGAGTAAGATCTGGCGTGGGCGGTGTCGCGTGCCGTGCCTGTTTTGGGCCTCGCCCAACAGCGCTTCGGCACCGTATGGCCCAGCCCGAGGGCTCTGCCGGTGTACTAGAGTAGGGTACCTTAGTATCTCGAACTTGTGCACAGGCGATTCTGAAGCGCCAGCGGCAAGGCTTGCGGTGCCGCCAAGGTCCTCTGTGGTTCCTCTAGAGCCATTCAAGAACAAAGTGTTTAAGCCAAGGAACAAGACCCGGCAAGAGGACCTTGCGGAAAATGAAATCCCGGCAAGAGGAGCTTGCGGGAAGGCCAAACAAGGCATTTCAAGGAACTTGCGCTGCCGCGCCTCACGTCCGGCAAGGCCCGGTGGCGACAAGCTTTGGTAGCGACAAAGACAACGACCGCGGCAAGGTGCTTTGCGCGGTGACCTCTGCACCTATGCTCCGGCACATCCACTGGCGTGTAGCCAGGGTTCTTTCGGTAGCGGCGTGGCAAATTGTCTGCAGCCAAGCGGTCTTGGTGTAGCGGAGATGACAAGATGGCCATCGTGGCAAGCGGTGGCACCCCTAATGGTCACTTTTCTGCACTGTTTGGGCGACGCAGACGGGCATTTAATGCCTTTGTCCCCTGCCGTCAGTGTTAGGTAGGATGCACTGTACAAGTAGGTGTACCAACCGCACTACTTTTCCATTTTTACCCTTGCAAGATGGTGCCCGATTACTTTCCTGGGAACACCGGGGATGTCAGACGGTTGCCATGCAAACACGTCGACGTTCGCCCGCAGGAAAGAAACGAGCGCGCTTTCCTATTTAGGGTCGAGCGTGGCACTGATGGTGAAGGTACCACCAGTGCCGTCCTCCTTGGCCGACACCTTCTTGGTCTCTGGTGAAGCTGTCATCGTCTTCTTACACTTGCCGTTGGAGCTCGATGGTGCGTCCTCGATGGTAGGTACACCGAGGGCCTCCTTTTATATGCTCAAGGGGTCACCGACAGGTGGCAATGCATGCAAGGGTAAAAATGGAGAAGTGGTGCGGTTGGTACACCTACTTGTACACTTCATCCTACCTAACCCTGACGGCAGGGGACAAAGGCATTAAATGCCCGCTGCGTCAACAAACCGCGTAAAAGTGACCGTTAGGTGCCACCGCTGCCACGATGGCCATCTTGTCACCTCCGATGCCACACTACCGCTTATCAGCAGCTCTGACTCAAGGTTCGGAATGATCCTGTATGCACACGCTGGTGCCAGCGCTGGAATGATTCACTGCTAGCACCTTGGTGGATGTTGCTTGGACGCCGCCAGAGTCAACTCGCCTTGGGACAAGCACCTTGTCAGCAAGTCGTTGAAATTCTTGTCGTAGCCTTAAGCTTGTTCGCCACTTTGGCTTGGACCTAGCGTCAAGCAAGTTCTTGAACTAGGTTATAGAGCTAGTTCAATTCTAGTGCAAAATTATTTGTACTAGACAATAAAGCTAGTTCATTTCAAGTGTAAAATTATTTGTACTAGGCTATTGAGCTAGTTCAACTCTAGTGGAAAATTATTTGTACTAGGTAATAGAGCTAGTTCAATTCTAATGTAAAATTATTTGTACTAGGTTATAGAGCAGGTTCATTTCAAGTGTAAAATTATTTGTACTAGCTTATAGAGCTAGTTCAACTCTAGTGTAAAATTATTTGTACTTGGTTATAAAGCTAGTTCAATTCAAGTGTAAAATTATTTGTAGTAGGTTATAAAGCTAGTTCAACTATAGTGTAAAATGATTTGTACTAGGTTATAGAGCTAGTTCAACTCTAGTGTAAAATTATTTGTACTAGGTTATAGAGCTAGTTCAAATCTAATGTAAAATTATTTGTACTAGGTTATAGAGCTAGTTCAACTCTACTTTAAAATTATTTGTACTAGGTTATAGAGCTAGTTCAACTATAGTGTAAAATGATTTCTACTAGTTTATAGAGCTAGTTCAACTCTAGTGTAAAATTATTTGTACTAGGTTATAGAGCTAGTTCAACTCTAGTGTAAAATGATTTGTAGTAGGTTATAGCCCTAGTACAATGCTAGTGTAAAATTATGTGTACTAGGTTATAGAGCTAGTTCATTTCTAGTGTAAAATTATTTGTACTAGGTAATAGAGCTAGTTCAATTCTATTGTAAAATGATTTGTACTAGGTTATAGAGCTAGTTCAACTACAGTGTAAAATGATTTGTACTAGTTTATAGAGCTAGTTCAACTCTAGTGTAAAATTATTTGTATTAGGTTATTGAGCTAGTTCAACTCTAGTCTAAAATTGTATGTACTAGGTTATAGAGCTAGTTCAGCTCTAGTGTAAAATTATTTGTACTAGGTTATAGAGCTAGTTCAACTTTAGTGTAAAACTATTTGTACTAGGTTATAGAGCTAGTTCAACTCTGGTTTAAAATTATTTGTACTAGGTTATAGAGCTAGTTCAACTCTAGTCTAAAATTGTGTGTACTAGGTCATAAAGCTAGTTCAACTCTAGTCTAAAATTGTATGTACTAGGTTATAGAGCTAGTTCAGCTCTAGTGTAAAACTATTTGTACTAGGTTATAGAGCTAGTTCATTTCTAGTGTAAAATTATTTGTACTAGCTTATAGAGCTAGTTCAACTCTAGTGTAAAATTATTTGTACTAGGTTATAGAGCTAGTTCAACTCTAGTTTAAAATTATTTGTACTAGGTTATAGAGCTAATTTAACTCTAGTCTAAAATTGTGTGTACTAGGTCATAGAGCTAGTTCAACTCTAGTGTAAAATGATTTGTACTAGGTTATATAGCTAGTTCAGTTCTGGTGTAAAATTATTTGTACTAGATAATATTGCTAATTCATTTCTAGTGTAAAATTATTTGTACTAGGTTAAAGAGCTAGTTCAAATCTAGTGTAAAATTATTTGTACTAGGTTATTGAGCTAGTTCAACTCTAGTCTAAAATTGTATGTACTAGGTTATAGAGCTAGTTCAGCTCTAGTGTAAAATTATTTGTACTAGGTTATAGAGCTAGTTCAACTCTAGTGTAAAACTATTTGTACTAGGTTATAGAGCTAGTTCAACTCTGGTTTAAAATTATTTATACTAGGTTATAGAGCTAGTTCAACTCTAGTCTAAAATTGTGTGTACTAGGTCATAAAGCTAGTTCAACTCTAGTGTAAAATGATTTGTACTAGGTTATAGCCCTAGTACAATGATAGTGTAAAATTATGTGTACTAGGTTATAGAGCTAGTTCATTTCTAGTGTAAAATTATTTGTACTAGGTAATAGAGATAGTTCAATTCTATTGTAAAATGATTTGTACTAGGTTATGGAGCTAGTTCAACTATAGTGTAAAATGATTTGAACTAGTTGTACAGCTAGTTCAACTCTAGTGTAAAATTATTTGTACTAGGTTATTGAGCTAGTTCAACTCTAGTCTAAAATTGTATGTACTAGGTTATAGAGCTAGTTCAGCTCTAGTGTAAAATTATTTGTACTAGGTTATAGCGCTAGTTCAACTCTGGTTTAAAATTATTTGTACTAGGTTATAGAGCTAGTTCAACTCTAGTCTAAAATTGTGTGTACTAGGTCATAAAGCTAGTTCAACTCTAGTGTAAAATGATTTGTACTAGGTTATAGCCCTAGTACAATACTAGTGTAACATTATGTGTACTAGGTTATAGAGCTAGTTCATTTCTAGTGTAAAATTATTTGTACTAGCTTATAGAGCTAGTTCAACTCTAGTGTAAAATTATTTGTACTAGGTTATAGAGCTAGTTTAACTCTAGTTTAAAATTATTTGTACTAGGTTATAGAGCTAATTCAACTCTAGTCTAAAATTGTGTGTACTAGGTCATAGAGCTAGTTCAACTCTAGTGTAAAATGATCTGTACTAGGTTATGTAGCTAGTTTAGTTCTAATGTAAATTTATTTGTACTAGATAATATTGCTAGTTCATTTCTAGTGTAAAATTATTTGTACTAGGTTATAGAGCTAGTTCAAATCTAGTGTTTAATTACTTGTACTAGGTTATTGAGCTAGTTCAACTCTAGTCTAAAATTGTATGTACTAGGTTATAGAGCTAGTTCAGCTCTAGTGTAAAATTATTTGTACTAGGTTATAGAGCTAGTTCAACTCTAGTGTAAAACTATTTGTACTAGGTTATAGAGCTAGATCAACTCTGGTTTAAAATTATTTGTACTAGGTTATAGAGCTAGTTCAACTCTAGTCTAAAATTGTGTGTAGTAGGTCATAAAGCTAGTTCAACTCTAGTGTAAAATGATTTATACTAGGTTATAGCCATAGTACAATGCAAGTGTAAAATTATGTGTACTAGGTTATAGAGCTAGTTCATTTCTAGTGTAAAATTATTTGTACTAGCTTATAGAGCTAGTTCAACTCTAGTGTAAAATTATTTGTACTAGGTTATAGAGCTAGTTCAACTCTAGTTTAAAATTATTTGTACTAGGTTATAGAGCTAATTCAACTCCAGTCTAAAATTGTGTGTACTAGGTCATAGAGCTAGTTCAGCTCTAGTGTAACATGATTTGTACTAGGTTATATAGCTAGTTCAGTTCTAGTGTAAAATTATTTGTACTAGATAATATTGTTAGTTCATTTCTAGTGTAAAATTATTTGTACTAGCTTATAGAGCTTGTTCAAATCTAGTGTAAAATTATTTGTACTAGGTTATTGAGCTAGTTCAACTCTAGTCTAAAATTGTATGTACTAGGTTATAGAGCTAGTTCAGCTCTTGTGTAAAATTATTTGTACTAGGTTATAGAGCTAGTTCAACTCTAGTGTAAAACTATTTGTACTAGGTTATAGAGCTAGTTCAACTCTGGTTTAAAATTATTTGTACTAGGTTATAGAGCTAGTTCAACTCTAGTCTAAAATTGTGTGTACTAGGTCATAAAGCTAGTTCAACTCTAGTGTAAAATGATTTGTACTAGGTTATAGCTCTAGTACAATGCTAGTGTAAAATTATGTGTACTAGGTTATAGAGCTAGTTCATTTCTAGTGTAAAATTATTTGTACTAGGTAATAGAGCTAGTTCAATTCTATTGTAAAATGATTTGTACTAGGTTATGGAGCTAGTTCAACTACAATGTAAAATGATTTGTACTAGTTTATAGAGCTAGTTCAACTCTAGTGTAAAATTATTTGTACTAGGTTATTGAGCTAGTTCAACTCTAGTCGAAAATTGTATGTACTAGGTTATAGAGCTAGTTCAGCTCTAGTGTAAAATTATTTGTACTAGGTTATAGCGCTAGTTCAACTCTGGTTTAAAATTATTTTTACTAGGTTATAGAGCTAGTTCAACTCTAGTCTAAAATTGTGTGTACTAGGTCATAAAGCTAGTTCAACTCTAGTGTAAAATGATTTGTACTAGGTTATAGCCCTAGTACAATGCTAGTGTAAAATTATGTGTACTAGGTTATAGAGCTAGTTCATTTCTAGTGTAAAATTATTTGTACTAGCTTATAGAGCTAGTTCAACTCTAGTGTAAAATTATTTGTACTAGGTTATAGAGCTAGTTTAACTCTAGTTTGAAATTATTTGTACTAGGTTATAGAGCTAATTCAACTCTAGTCTAAAATTGTGTGTACTAGGTCATAGAGCTAGTTCAACTCTAGTGTAAAATGATTTGTACT
Source organism: Aegilops speltoides (assembly GCA_021437245.1). Classification (NCBI taxonomy): domain Eukaryota; kingdom Viridiplantae; phylum Streptophyta; class Magnoliopsida; order Poales; family Poaceae; genus Aegilops; species Aegilops speltoides. The sequence continues at coordinate 137,715 of JAHHZJ010002451.1, forward strand.
AGGTTATATAGCTAGTTTAGTTCTAGTGTAAAATTATTTGTACTAGGTTATAGAGCTAGTTCAAATCTAGTGTTAAATTACTTGTACTAGGTTATTGAGCTAGTTCAACTCTAGTCTAAAATTGTATGTACTAGGTTATAGAGCTAGTTCAGCTCTAGTGCAAAATTATTTGTACTAGGTTATAGAGCTAGTTCAACTCTAGTGTAAAACTAATTGTACTAGGTTATAGAGCTAGATCAACTCTGGTTTAAAATTATTTGTACTAGGTTATAGAGCTAGTTCAACTCTAGTCTAAAATTGTGTGTACTAGGTCATAAAGCTAGTTCAACTCTAGTGTAAAATGATTTATACTAGGTTATAGCCCTAGTACAATGCTAGTGTAAAATTATGTGTACTAGGTTATAGAGCTAGTTCATTTCTAGTGTAAAATTATTTGTACTAGCTTATAGAGCTAGTTCAACAATAGTGTAAAATTATTTGTACTAGGTTATAGAGCTAGTTCAACTCTCGTTTAAAATTATTTGTACTAGGTTATAGAGCTAATTCAACTCCAGTCTAAAATTGTGTGTACTAGGTCATAGAGCTAGTTCAACTCTAGTGTAACATGATTTGTACTAGGTTATATAGCTAGTTCAGTTCTAGTGTAAAATTATTTGTACTAGATAATATTGCTAGTTCATTTCTAGTGTAAAATTATTTGTACTAGGTAATAGAGCTAGTTCAAATCTAGTGTAAAATTATTTGTACTAGGTTATAGAGCTAGTTCAACTCTAGTTTAAAATTATTTTTACTAGGTTATAGAACTAGTTCAACTATAGTGTAAAATGATTTCTACTAGTTTATAGAGCTAGTTCAACTCTAGTGTAAAATTATTTGTACTAGGTTATAGAGCTAGTTCAACTATAGTGTAAAAATTATTTGAACTATCTTATAGAGCTAGTTCAACTATAGTCTAAAATTGTGTGTACTAGGTCATAGAGTTAGTTAAACTCTAGTGTAAAATGATTTGTACTAGGTTATAGCCCTAGTACAATGCTAGTGTAAAACTATGTGTACTAGGTTAGAGAGCTAGTTCATTTCTAGTGTAAAATTATTTGTACTAGGTAATAGAGCTAGTTCAATTCTATTGTAAAATGATTTGTACTAGGTTATAGAGCTAGTTCAACTACAGTGTAAAATGATTTGTACTAGTTTATAGAGCTAGTTCAACTCTAGTGTAAAATTATTTGTACTAGGTTATTGAGCTAATTCAACTCTAGTCTAAAATTGTATGTACTAGGTTATAGAGCCAGTTCAGCTCTAGTGTAAAATTATTTGTACTAGATTATAGAGCTAGTTCAACTCTAGTGTAAAACTATTTGTACTAGGTTATAGAGCCAGTTCAACTCTGGTTTAAAATTATTTGTACTAGGTTATAGAGCTAGTTCAACTCTAGTCTAAAATTGTGTGTACTAGGTCATAAAGCTAGTTCAACTTTAGTGTAAAATGATTTGAACTAGGTTATAGCCATAGTACAATGCTAGTGTAAAATTATGTGTACTAGGTTATAGAGCTAGTTCATTTCTAGTGTAAAATTATTTGTACTAGCTTATAGAGCTAGTTCAACTCTAGTGTAAAATTATTTGTACTAGGTTATAGAGCTAGTTCAACTCTAGTTTAAAATTATTTGTACTAGGTTATAGAGCTAATTCAACTCTAGTCTAAAATTGTGTGTACTAGGTCATAGAGCTAGTTCAACTCTAGTGTAAAATGATTTGTACTAGGTTATATAGCTAGTTCAGTTCTAGTGTAAAATTATTTGTACTAGATAAAAGAGCTAGTTCATTTCTAGTGTAAAATTATTTGTACTAGGTTATAGAGCTAGTTCAACTCTAGTGTAAAATTATTTGTACTAGGTAATAGAGCTCGTTCAATTCTAATGTAAAATGATTTGTCCTAGGTTATAGAGCTAGTTCAACGCTAGTGTAAAATGATATGTACTAGGTTATAGAGCTAGTTCAATTCTAGTATAAATTATTTGTACTAGGTTATAGAGCTAGTTCAACTCTAGTATAAAATTGTGTGTACTAGGTTATAAAGCTAGTTCAATTCTAGTGTAAAATTATTTGTACTAGGTTATAGAGCTAGTTCAACTATAGTGTAAAATGATTTGTACTAGGTTATAAAGCTAGTTCAACTCTAGTGTAAAATGATTTGTACTAGGTTATAGCCCTAGTACAATGCTAGTGTAAAATTATATGTACTAGGTTATAGAGCTAGTTCATTTCTAGTGTAAAATTATTTGTACTAGGTAATAGAGCTAGTTCAACTATAGTGTAAAATTATTTGAACTATATTATAGAGCTAGTTCAACTATAGTCTAAAATTGTGTGTACTAGGTCATAGAGTTAGTTCAACTCTAGTGTAAAATGATTTGTACTAGGTTATAGCCCTAGTACAATGCTAGTATGTGTACTAGGTTAGAGAGCTAGTTCATTTGTAGTGTAAAATTATTTGTATTAGGTAATAGGGCTAGTTCAATTCTATTGTAAAATGATTTGTACTAGGTTATAGAGCTAGTTCAACTACAGTGTAAATGATTTGTACTAGTTTATAGAGCTAGTTCAACTCTAGTGTAAAATTATTTGTACTAGGTTATTGAGCTAATTCAACTCTAGTCTAAAATTGTATGTACAAGGTTATAGAGCCAGTTCAGCTCTAGTGTAAAATTATTTGTACTAGATTATAGAGCTAGTTCAACTCTAGTGTAAAACTATTTGTACTAGGTTATAGAGCCAGTTCAACTCTGGTTTAAAATTATTTGTACTAGGTTATAGAGCTAGTTCAACTCTAGTCTAAAATTGTGTGTACTAGGTCATAAAGCTAGTTCAACTTTAGTGTAAAATGATTTGTACTAGGTTATAGCCCTAGTACAATGCTAGTGTAAAATTATGTGTACTAGGTTATAGAGCTAGTTCATTTCTAGTGTAAAATTATTTGTACTAGCTTATAGAGCTAGTTCAACTCTAGTGTAAAATTATTTGTACTAGGTTATAGAGCTAGTTCAACTCTAGTTTAAAATTATTTGTACTAGGTTATAGAGCTCATTCAACTCTAGTCTAAAATTGTGTGTACTAGGTCATAGAGCTAGTTCAACTCTAGTGTAAAATGATTTGTACTAGGTTATATAGCTAGTTCAGTTCTAGTGTAAAATTATTTGTACTAGATAAAAGAGCTAGTTCATTTCTAGTGTAAAATTATTTGTACTAGGTTATAGAGCTAGTTCAACTCTAGTGTAAAATTATTTGTACTAGGTAATAGAGCTCGTTCAATTCTAATGTAAAATGATTTGTCCTAGGTTATAGAGCTAGTTCAACGCTAGTGTAAAATGATCTGTACTAGGTTATAGAGCTAGTTCAATTCTAGTATAAATTATTTGTACTAGGTTATAGAGCTAGTTCAACTCTAGTATAAAATTGTGTGTACTACGTTATAAAGCTAGTTCAATTCTAGTGTAAAATTATTTGTACTAGGTTATAGAGCTAGTTCAACTATAGTGTAAAATGATTTGTACTAGGTCATAAAGCTAGTTCAACTCTAGTGTAAAATGATTTGTACTAGGTTATAGCCCTAGTACAATGCTAGTGTAAAATTATATGTACTAGGTTATAGAGCTAGTTCATTTCTAGTGTAAAATTATTTGTACTAGGTTATAAAGCTAGTTCAATTCTAGTGTAAAACTATTTGTACTAGGTTATAGAGCTAGTTCAACTATAGTGTAAAATGATTTGTACTAGGTTATAGAGCTAGTTCAGCTCTAGTGTAAAATTATTTGTACTAGGTTATAGAGCTAGTTCAACTCTAGTCTAAAATTGTTTGTACTATCTTATGGAGCTAGTTCAGCTATAGTCTAAAATCGTGTGTACTAGGTCATAGAGCTAGTTCAACTCTAGCGTAAAATGATTTGTACTAGGTTATAACCCTAGTACAATGCTAGTGTAAAATTATGTGTAATAGGTTATAGAGCTGGTTCATTTCTAGTGTAAAATTATTTGTACTAGCTTATAGAGCTAGTTCAACTCTAGTGTAAAATTATTTGTACTAGGTTATAGAGCTAGTTCAACTCTAGTTTAAAATTATTTGTACTAGGTTATAGAGCTCATTCAACTCTAGTCTAAAATTGTATGTACAAGGTTATAGAGCCAGTTCAGCTCTAGTGTAAAATTATTTGTACTAGATTATAGAGCTAGTTCAACTCTAGTGTAAAACTATTTGTACTAGGTTATAGAGCCAGTTCAACTCTGGTTTAAAATTATTTGTACTAGGTTATAGAGCTAGTTCAACTCTAGTCTAAAATTGTGTGTACTAGGTCATAAAGCTAGTTCAACTTTAGTGTAAAATGATTTGAACTAGGTTATAGCCATAGTACAATGCTAGTGTAAAATTATGTGTACTAGGTTATAGAGCTAGTTCATTTCTAGCGTAAAATTATTTGTACTAGCTTATAGAGCTAGTTCAACTCTAGTGTAAAATTATTTGTACTAGGTTATAGAGCTAGTTCAACTCTAGTTTAAAATTATTTGTACTAGGTTATAGAGCTAATTCAACTCTAGTCTAAAATTGTGTGTACTAGGTCATAGAGCTAGTTCAACTCTAGTGTAAAATGATTTGTACTAGGTTATATAGCTAGTTCAGTTCTAGTGTAAAATTATTTGTACTAGATAAAAGAGCTAGTTCATTTCTAGTATAAAATTATTTGTACTAGGTTATAGAGCTAGTTCAACTCTAGTGTAAAATTATTTGTACTAGGTAATAGAGCTCGTTCAATTCTAATGTAAAATGATTTGTCCTAGGTTATAGAGCTAGTTCAACGCTAGTGTAAAATGATCTGTACTAGGTTATAGAGCTAGTTCAATTCTAGTATAAATTATTTGTACTAGGTTATAGAGCTAGTTCAACTCTAGTATAAAATTGTGTGTACTACGTTATAAAGCTAGTTCAATTCTAGTGTAAAATTATTTGTACTAGGTTATAGAGCTAGTTCAACTATAGTGTAAAATGATTTGTACTAGGTTATAAAGCTAGTTCAACTCTAGTGTAAAATGATTTGTACTAGGTTATAGCCCTAGTACAATGCTAGTGTAAAATTATATGTACTAGGTTATAGAGCTAGTTCATTTCTAGTGTAAAATTATTTGTACTAGGTTATAAAGCTAGTTCAATTCTAGTGTAAAACTATTTGTACTAGGTTATAGAGCTAGTTCAACTATAGTGTAAAATGATTTGTACTAGGTTATAGAGCTAGTTCAGCTCTAGTGTAAAATTATTTGTACTAGGTTATAGAGCTAGTTCAACTCTAGTCTAAAATTGTTTGTACTATCTTATGGAGCTAGTTCAACTATAGTCTAAAATCGTGTGTACTAGGTCATAGAGCTAGTTCAACTCTAGCGTAAAATGATTTGTACTAGGTTATAACCCTAGTACAATGCTAGTGTAAAATTATGTGTAATAGGTTATAAAGCTGGTTCATTTCTAGTGTAAAATTATTTGTACTAGCTTATAGAGCTAGTTCAACTCTAGTGTAAAATTATTTGTACTAGGTTATAGAGCTAGTTCAACTCTAGTTTAAAATTATTTGTACTAGGTTATAGAGCTCATTCAACTCTAGTCTAAAATTGTATGTACAAGGTTATAGAGCCAGTTCAGCTCTAGTGTAAAATTATTTGTACTAGATTATAGAGCTAGTTCAACTCTAGTGTAAAACTATTTGTACTAGGTTATAGAGCCAGTTCAACTCTGGTTTAAAATTATTTGTACTAGGTTATAGAGCTAGTTCAACTCTAGTCTAAAATTGTGTGTACTAGGTCATAAAGCTAGTTCAACTTTAGTGTAAAATGATTTGTACTAGGTTATAGCCCTAGTACAATGCTAGTGTAAAATTATGTGTACTAGGTTATAGAGCTAGTTCATTTCTAGTGTAAAATTATTTGTACTAGCTTATAGAGCTAGTTCAACTCTAGTGTAAAATTATTTGTACTAGGTTATAGAGCTAGTTCAACTCTAGTTTAAAATTATTTGTACTAGGTTATAGAGCTCATTCAACTCTAGTCTAAAATTGTGTGTACTAGGTCATAGAGCTAGTTCAACTCTAGTGTAAAATGATTTGTACTAGGTTATATAGCTAGTTCAGTTCTAGTGTAAAATTATTTGTACTAGATAAAAGAGCTAGTTCATTTCTAGTATAAAATTATTTGTACTAGGTTATAGAGCTAGTTCAACTCTAGTGTAAAATTATTTGTACTAGGTAATAGAGCTCGTTCAATTCTAATGTAAAATGATTTGTCCTAGGTTATAGAGCTAGTTCAACGCTAGTGTAAAATGATCTGTACTAGGTTATAGAGCTAGTTCAATTCTAGTATAAATTATTTGTACTAGGTTATAGAGCTAGTTCAACTCTAGTATAAAATTGTGTGTACTACGTTATAAAGCTAGTTCAATTCTAGTGTAAAATTATTTGTACTAGGTTATAGAGCTAGTTCAACTATAGTGTAAAATGATTTGTACTAGGTTATAAAGCTAGTTCAACTCTAGTGTAAAATGATTTGTACTAGGTTATAGCCCTAGTACAATGCTAGTGTAAAATTATATGTACTAGGTTATAGAGCTAGTTCATTTCTAGTGTAAAATTATTTGTACTAGGTTATAAAGCTAGTTCAATTCTAGTGTAAAACTATTTGTACTAGGTTATAGAGCTAGTTCAACTATAGTGTAAAATGATTTGTACTAGGTTATAGAGCTAGTTCAGCTCTAGTGTAAAATTATTTGTACTAGGTTATAGAGCTAGTTCAACTCTAGTCTAAAATTGTTTGTACTATCTTATGGAGCTAGTTCAACTATAGTCTAAAATCGTGTGTACTAGGTCATAGAGCTAGTTCAACTCTAGCGTAAAATGATTTGTACTAGGTTATAACCCTAGTACAATGCTAGTGTAAAATTATGTGTAATAGGTTATAAAGCTGGTTCATTTCTAGTGTAAAATTATTTGTACTAGCTTATAGAGCTAGTTCAACTCTAGTGTAAAATTATTTGTACTAGGTTATAGAGCTAGTTCAACTCTAGTTTAAAATTATTTGTACTAGGTTATAGAGCTCATTCAACTCTAGTCTAAAATTGTATGTACAAGGTTATAGAGCCAGTTCAGCTCTAGTGTAAAATTATTTGTACTAGATTATAGAGCTAGTTCAACTCTAGTGTAAAACTATTTGTACTAGGTTATAGAGCCAGTTCAACTCTGGTTTAAAATTATTTGTACTAGGTTATAGAGCTAGTTCAACTCTAGTCTAAAATTGTGTGTACTAGGTCATAAAGCTAGTTCAACTTTAGTGTAAAATGATTTGTACTAGGTTATAGCCCTAGTACAATGCTAGTGTAAAATTATGTGTACTAGGTTATAGAGCTAGTTCATTTCTAGTGTAAAATTATTTGTACTAGCTTATAGAGCTAGTTCAACTCTAGTGTAAAATTATTTGTACTAGGTTATAGAGCTAGTTCAACTCTAGTTTAAAATTATTTGTACTAGGTTATAGAGCTCATTCAACTCTAGTCTAAAATTGTGTGTACTAGGTCATAGAGCTAGTTCAACTCTAGTGTAAAATGATTTGTACTAGGTTATATAGCTAGTTCAGTTCTAGTGTAAAATTATTTGTACTAGATAAAAGAGCTAGTTCATTTCTAGTATAAAATTATTTGTACTAGGTTATAGAGCTAGTTCAACTCTAGTGTAAAATTATTTGTACTAGGTAATAGAGCTCGTTCAATTCTAATGTAAAATGATTTGTCCTAGGTTATAGAGCTAGTTCAACGCTAGTGTAAAATGATCTGTACTAGGTTATAGAGCTAGTTCAATTCTAGTATAAATTATTTGTACTAGGTTATAGAGCTAGTTCAACTCTAGTATAAAATTGTGTGTACTACGTTATAAAGCTAGTTCAATTCTAGTGTAAAATTATTTGTACTAGGTTATAGAGCTAGTTCAACTATAGTGTAAAATGATTTGTACTAGGTTATAAAGCTAGTTCAACTCTAGTGTAAAATGATTTGAACTAGGTTATAGCCCTAGTACAATGCTAGTGTAAAATTATATGTACTAGGTTATAGAGCTAGTTCATTTCTAGTGTAAAATTATTTGTACTAGGTTATAAAGCTAGTTCAATTCTAGTGTAAAACTATTTGTACTAGGTTATAGAGCTAGTTCAACTATAGTGTAAAATGATTTGTACTAGGTTATAGAGCTAGTTCAGCTCTAGTGTAAAATTATTTGTACTATGTTATAGAGCTAGTTCAACTCTAGTCTAAAATTGTTTGTACTATCTTATGGAGCTAGTTCAACTATAGTCTAAAATCGTGTGTACTAGGTCATAGAGCTAGTTCAACTCTAGCGTAAAATGATTTGTACTAGGTTATAACCCTAGTACAATGCTAGTGTAAAATTATGTGTAATAGGTTATAGAGCAGGTTCATTTCTAGTGTAAAATTATTTGTACTAGCTTATAGAGCTAGTTCAACTCTAGTGTAAAATTATTTGTACTTGGTTATAAAGCTAGTTCAATTCGAGTGTAAAATTATTTGTAGTAGGTTATAGAGCTAGTTCAACTATAGTGTAAAATGATTTGTACTAGGTTATAGAGCTAGTTCAACTCTAGTGTAAAATTATTTGTACTAGGTTATAGAGCTAGTTCAAATCTAGTGTAAAATTATTTGTACTAGGTTATGGAGCTAGTTGAACTCTAGTTTAAAATTATTTGTACTAGGTTATAGAGCTCGTTCCATTCTAGTTTAAAATATTTTTACTAGGTTATAGAGCTAGTTCAACTCTAGTCTAAAATTGTGTGTACTACGTCATAGAGCTAGTTCAACTTTAGTGTAAAATGATTTGTACTAGGTTATAGAGCTAGTTCAATTCTAGTGTAAAATTATTTGTACTAGACAATAGAGCTAGTTCATTTCATGTGTAAAATTATTTGTACTACGCTATTGAGCTAGTTCAACTCTAGTGTAAAATTATTTGTACTTGGTAATAGAGCTAGTTCAATTCTAATGTAAAATTATTTGTACTAGGTTATAGAGCAGTTCATTTCAAGTGTAAAATTATTTGTACTAGCTTACAGAGCTAGTTCAACTCTAGTGTAAAATTATTTGTACTTGGTTATAAAGCTAGTTCAATTGAATGTAAAATTATTTGTAGTAGGTTATAGAGCTAGTTCAACTATAGTGTAAAATGATTTGTACTAGGTTATAGAGCTAGTTCAACTCTAGTGTAAAATTATTTGTGCTAGGTGATAGAGCTAGTTCAAATCTAGTGTAAAATTATTTGTACTAGGTTATATAGGTAGTTCAACTCTAGTTTAAAATTATTTGTACTAGGTTATAGAGCTAGTTCAACTCAAGTCTAAAATTGTGTGTACTAGGTCATAGAGCTAGTTCAACTCTAGTGTAAAATGATTTGTACTAGGTTATAGAGCTAGTTTAGTTCTAGTGTAAAACTATTTGTACTAGATAATAGAGCTAGTTGATTTCTAGTGTAAAATTATTTGTACTAGCCTATTGAGCTAGTTCAACTCTAGTGTAAAATTATTTGCACTAGGTAATAGAGCTAGTTCAATTCTAATGTAAAATTATTTGTACTAGGTTATAGAGCTAGTTCAACTATAGTGTAAAATGATTTACACTAGGTTATAGAGCTAGTTCAACTCTAGTTTAAAATTATTTGTACTAGGTTATAGAGCTCCTTCCATTCTAGTTTAAAATATTTTTACTAGGTTATAGAGCTAGTTCAACTCTAGTCTAAAATTGCGTGTACTAGGTCATAGAGCTAGTTCAACTATAGTCTAAAATCGTGTGTACTAGGTCATAGAGCTAGTTCAACTATAGTCTAAAATCGTGTGTACTAGGTCATAGAGCTAGTTCAACACTAGGGTAAAATGATTTGTACTAGGTTATAACCCTAGTACAATGCTAGTGTAAAATTATGTGTACTAGGTTATAGAGGAGGTTCATTTCTAGTGTAAAATTATTTGTACTAGCTTATAGAGCTAGTTCAACTCTAGTGTAAAATTATTTGTACTTGGTTATAAAGCTAGTTCAATTCGAGTGTAAAATTATTTGTAGTAGGTTATAGAGCTAGTTCAACTATAGTGTAAAATGATTTGTACTAGGTTATAGAGCTAGTTCAACTCTAGTGTAAAATTATTTGTACTAGGTTATAGAGCTAGTTCAAATCTAGTGTAAAATTATTTGTACTAGGTTATGGAGCTAGTTGAACTCTAGTTTAAAATTATTTGTACTAGGTTATAGAGCTAGTTCCATTCTAGTTTAAAATATTTTTACTAGGTTATAGAGCTAGTTCAACTCTAGTCTAAAATTGTGTGTACTACGTCATAGAGCTAGTTCAACTTTAGTGTAAAATGATTTGTACTAGGTTATAGAGCTAGTTCAATTCTAGTGTAAAATTATTTGTACTAGACAATAGAGCTAGTTCATTTCATGTGTAAAATTATTTGTACTACGCTATTGAGCTAGTTCAACTCTAGTGTAAAATTATTTGTACTTGGTAATAGAGCTAGTTCAATTCTAATGTAAAATTATTTGTACTAGGTTATAGAGCAGTTCATTTCAAGTGTAAAATTATTTGTACTAGCTAACAGAGCTAGTTCAACTCTAGTGTAAAATTATTTGTACTTGGTTATAAAGCTAGTTCAATTCGAGTGTAAAATTATTTGTAGTAGGTTATAGCGCTAGTTCAACTATAGTGTAAAATGATTTGTACTAGGTTATAGAGCTAGTTCAACTCTAGTGTAAAATTATTTGTGCTAGGTGATAGAGCTAGTTCAAATCTAGTGTAAAATTATTTGTACTAGGTTATATAGGTAGTTCAACTCTACTTTAAAATTATTTGTACTAGGTTATAGAGCTAGTTCAACTCAAGTCTAAAATTGTGTGTACTAGGTCATAGAGCTAGTTCAACTCTAGTGTAAAATGATTTGTACTAGGTTATAGAGCTAGTTTAGTTCTAGTGTAAAACTATTTGTACTAGATAATAGAGCTAGTTGATTTCTAGTGTAAAATTATTTGTACTAGCCTATTGAGCTAGTTCAACTCTAGTGTAAAATTATTTGCACTAGGTAATAGAGCTAGTTCAATTCTAATGTAAAATTACTTGTACTAGGTTATAGAGCTAGTTCAACTATAGTGTAAAATGATTTACACTAGGTTATAGAGCTAGTTCAACTCTAGTTTAAAATTATTTGTACTAGGTTATAGAGCTCCTTCCATTCTAGTTTAAAATATTTTTACTAGGTTATAGAGCTAGTTCAACTCTAGTCTAAAATTGCGTGTACTAGGTCATAGAGCTAGTTCAACTATAGTCTAAAATCGTGTGTACTAGGTCATAGAGCTAGTTCAACTATAGTCTAAAATCGTGTGTACTAGGTCATAGAGCTAGTTCAACACTAGGGTAAAATGATTTGTACTAGGTTATAACCCTAGTACAATGCTAGTGTAAAATTATGTGTACTAGGTTATAGAGGAGGTTCATTTCTAGTGTAAAATTATTTGTACTAGCTTATAGAGCTAGTTCAACTCTAGTGTAAAATTATTTGTACTTGGTTATAAAGCTAGTTCAATTCGAGTGTAAAATTATTTGTAGTAGGTTATAGAGCTAGTTCAACTATAGTGTAAAATGATTTGTACTAGGTTATAGAGCTAGTTCAACTCTAGTGTAAAATTATATGTACTAGGTTATAGAGCTAGTTCAAATCTAGTGTAAAATTATTTGTACTAGGTTATGGAGCTAGTTGAACTCTAGTTTAAAATTATTTGTACTAGGTTATAGAGCTCGTTCCATTCTAGTTTAAAATATTTTTACTAGGTTATAGAGCTAGTTCAACTCTAGTCTAAAATTGTGTGTACTACGTCATAGAGCTAGTTCAACTTTAGTGTAAAATGATTTGTACTAGGTTATAGAGCTAGTTCAATTCTAGTGTAAAATTATTTGTACTAGACAATAGAGCTAGTTCATTTCATGTGTAAAATTATTTGTACTACGCTATTGAGCTAGTTCAACTCTAGTGTAAAATTATTTGTACTTGGTAATAGAGCTAGTTCAATTCTAATGTAAAATTATTTGTACTAGGTTATAGAGCAGGTTCATTTCAAGTGTAAAATTATTTGTACTAGCTAACAGAGCTAGTTCAACTCTAGTGTAAAATTATTTGTACTTGGTTATAAAGCTAGTTCAATTCGAGTGTAAAATTATTTGTAGTAGGTCATAGCGCTAGTTCAACTATAGTGTAAAATGATTTGTACTAGGTTATAGAGCTAGTTCAACTCTAGTGCAAAATTATTTGTGCTAGGTGATAGAGCTAGTTCAAATCTAGTGTAAAATTATTTGTACTAGGTTATATAGGTAGTTCAACTCTAGTTTAAAATTATTTGTACTAGGTTATAGAGCTAGTTCAACTCAAGTCTAAAATTGTGTGTACTAGGTCATAGAGCTAGTTCAACTCTAGTGTAAAATGATTTGTACTAGGTTATAGAGCTAGTTTAGTTCTAGTGTAAAACTATTTGTACTAGATAATAGAGCTAGTTGATTTCTAGTGTAAAATTATTTGTACTAGCCTATTGAGCTAGTTCAACTCTAGTGTAAAATTATTTGCACTAGGTAATAGAGCTAGTTCAATTCTAATGTAAAATTATTTGTACTAGGTTATAGAGCTAGTTCAACTATAGTGTAAAATGATTTACACTAGGTTATAGAGCTAGTTCAACTCTAGTTTAAAATTATTTGTACTAGGTTATAGAGCTCCTTCCATTCTAGTTTAAAATATTTTTACTAGGTTATAGAGCTAGTTCAACTCTAGTCTAAAATTGCGTGTACTAGGTCATAGAGCTAGTTCAACTATAGTCTAAAATCGTGTGTACTAGGTCATAGAGCTAGTTCAACTATAGTCTAAAATCGTGTGTACTAGGTCATAGAGCTAGTTCAACACTAGGGTAAAATGATTTGTACTAGGTTATAACCCTTGTACAATGCTAGTGTAAAATTATGTGTACTAGGTTATAGAGGAGGTTCATTTCTAGTGTAAAATTATTTGTACTAGCTTATAGAGCTAGTTCAACTCTAGTGTAAAATTATTTGTACTTGGTTATAAAGCTAGTTCAATTCGAGTGTAAAATTATTTGTAGTAGGTTATAGAGCTAGTTCAACTATAGTGTAAAATGATTTGTACTAGGTTATAGAGCTAGTTCAACTCTAGTGTAAAATTATTTGTAATAGGTTATAGAGCTAGTTCAAATCTAGTGTAAAATTATTTGTACTAGGTTATGGAGCTAGTTGAACTCTAGTTTAAAATTATTTGTACTAGGTTATAGAGCTCGTTCCATTCTAGTTTAAAATATTTTTACTAGGTTATAGAGCTAGTTCAACTCTAGTCTAAAATTGTGTGTACTACGTCATAGAGCTAGTTCAACTTTAGTGTAAAATGATTTGTACTAGGTTATAGAGCTAGTTCAATTCTAGTGTAAAATTATTTGTACTAGACAACAAAGCTAGTTGATTTCTAGTGTAAAATTATTTGTACTAGGCTATTGAGCTAGTTCAACTCTAGTGTAAAATTATTTGCACTAGCTAATAGAGCTAGTTCAATTCTAATGCAAAATTATTTGTACTAGGTTATAGAGCTAGTTCAACTATAGTGTAAAAAGATTTACACTAGGTTATAGAGCTAGTTCAACTCTAGTTTAAAATTATTTGTACTAGGTTATAGAGCTCCTTCCATTCTAGTTTAAAATATTTTTACTAGGTTATAGAGCTAGTTCAACTCTAGTCTAAAATTGTGTGTACTAGGTCATAGAGCTAGTTCAACTATAGTCTAAAATCGTGTGTACTAGGTCATAGAGCTAGTTCAACTATAGTCTAAAATCGTGTGTACTAGGTCATAGAGCTAGTTCAACACTAGGGTAAAATGATTTGTACTAGGTTATAACCCTAGTACAATGCTAGTGTAAAATTATGTGTACTAGGTTATAGAGGAGGTTCATTTCTAGTGTAAAATTATTTGTACTAGCTTATAGAGCTAGTTCAACTCTAGTGTAAAATTATTTGTACTTGGTTATAAAGCTAGTTCAATTCGAGTGTAAAATTATTTGTAGTAGGTTATAGAGCTAGTTCAACTATAGTGTAAAATGATTTGTACTACGTTATAGAGCTAGTTCAACTCTAGTGTAAAATTGTTTGTACTAGGTTATAGAGCTAGTTCAAATCTAGTGTAAAATTATTTGTACTAGGTTATAGAGCTAGTTGAACTCTAGTTTAAAATTATTTGTACTAGGTTATAGAGCTCATTCCATTCTAGTTTAAAATATTTTTACTAGGTTATAGAGCTAGTTCAACTCTAGTCTAAAATTGTGTGTACTACGTCATAGAGCTAGTTCAACTTTAGTGTAAAATGATGTGTACTAGGTTATAGAGCTAGTTCAATTCTAGTGTAAAATTATTTGTACTAGACAATAGAGCTAGTTCATTTCAGGTGTAAAATTATTTGTACTACGCTATTGAGCTAGTTCAACTCTAGTGTAAAATTATTTGTACTTGGTAATAGAGCTAGTTCAATTCTAATGTAAAATTATTTGTACTAGGTTATAGAGCAGTTCATTTCAAGTGTAAAATTATTTGTACTAGCTTATGAGCTAGTTCAACTCTAGTGTAAAATTATTTGTACTTGGTTATAAAGCTAGTTCAATTCTAGTGTAAAATTATTTGTAGTAGGTTATAGCGCTAGTTCAACTATAGTGTAAAATGATTTGTACTAGGTTATAGAGCTAGTTCAACTCTAGTGTAAAATTATTTGTGCTAGGTTATAGAGCTAGTTCAAATCTAGTGTAAAATTATTTGTACTAGGTTATATAGGTAGTTCAACTCTAGTTTAAAATTATTTGTACTAGGTTATAGAGCTAGTTCAACTCTAGTCTAAAATTGTGTGTACTAGGTCATAGAGCTAGTTCAACTCTAGTGTAAAATGATTTGTACTAGGTTATAGAGCTAGCTTAGTTCTAGTGTAAAACTATTTGTACTAGATAATAGAGCTAGTTGATTTCTAGTGTAAAATTATTTGTACTAGGCTATTGAGCTAGTTCAACTCTAGTGTAAAATTATTTGCACTAGGTAATAGAGCTAGTTCAATTCTAATGTAAAATTATTTGTACTAGGTTATAGAGCTAGTTCAACTATAGTGTAAAATGATTTACACTAGGTTATAGAGCTAGTTCAACTCTAGTTTAAAATTATTTGTACTAGGTTATAGAGCTCCTTCCATTCTAGTTTAAAATATTTTTACTAGGTTATAGAGCTAGTTCAACTCTAGTCTAAAATTGTGTGTACTAGGTCATAGAGCTAGTTCAACTATAGTCTAAAATCGTGTGTACTAGGTCATAGAGCTAGTTCAACTATAGTCTAAAATCGTGTGTACTAGGTCATAGAGCTAGTTCAACACTAGGGTAAAATGATTTGTACTAGGTTATAACCCTAGTACAATGCTAGTGTAAAATTATGTGTACTAGGTTATAGAGGAGGTTCATTTCAAGTGTAAAATTATTTGTACTAGCTTATAGAGCTAGTTCAACTCTAGTGTAAAATTATTTGTACTTGGTAATAAAACTAGTTCAATTCGAGTGTATAATTATTTGTAGTAGGTAATAGAGCTAGTTCAACTATAGTGTAAAATGATTTGTACTAGGTTATAGAGCTAGTTCAACTCTAGTGTAAAATTATTTGTGCTAGGTTATAGAGCTAGTTCAAATCTAGTGTAAAATTATTTGTACTAGGTTATATAGGTAGTTCAACTCTAGTTTAAAATTATTTGTACTAGGTTATAGAGCTAGTTCAACTATAGTGTAAAATGATTTACACTAGGTTATAGAGCTAGTTCAACTCTAGTTTAAAATTATTTGTACTAGGTTATAGAGCTCCTTCCATTCTAGTTTAAAATATTTTTACTAGGTTATAGAGCTAGTTCAACTCTAGTCTAAAATTGTGTGTACTAGGTCATAGAGCTAGTTCAACTATAGTCTAAAATCGTGTGTACTAGGTCATAGAGCTAGTTCAACTATAGTCTAAAATCGTGTGTACTAGGTCATAGAGCTAGTTCAACACTAGGGTAAAATGATTTGTACTAGGTTATAACCTAGTACAATGCTAGTGTAAAATTATGTGTACTAGGTTATAGAGGAGGTTCATTTCTAGTGTAAAATTATTTGTACTAGCTTATAGAGCTAGTTCAACTCTAGTGTAAAATTATTTGTACTTGGTTATAAAGCTAGTTCAATTCTAGTGTAAAATTATTTGTAGTAGGTTATAGAGCTAGTTCAACTATAGTGTAAAATGATTTGTACTAGGTTATAGAGCTAGTTCAACTCTAGTGTAAAATTATTTGTACTAGGTTATAGAGCTAGTTCAAATCTAGTGTAAAATTATTTGTACTAGGTTATGGAGCTAGTTGAACTCTAGTTTAAAATTATTTGTACTAGGTTATAGAGCTAGTTCCATTCTAGTTTAAAATATTTTTACTAGGTTATAGAGCTAGTTCAACTCTAGTCTAAAATTGTGTGTACTACGTCATAGAGCTAGTTCAACTTTAGTGTAAAATGATTTGTACTAGGTTATAGAGCTAGTTCAATTCTAGTGTAAAATTATTTGTACTAGACAATAGAGCTAGTTCATTTCATGTGTAAAATTATTTGTACTAGCTATTGAGCTAGTTCAACTCTAGTGTAAAATTATTTGTACTTGGTAATAGAGCTAGTTCAATTCTAATGTAAAATTATTTGTACTAGGTTATAGAGCTAGTTCATTTCAAGTGTAAAATTATTTGTACTAGCTAATAGAGCTAGTTCAACTCTAGTGTAAAATTATTTGTACTTGGTTATAAAGCTAGTTCAATTGAGTGTAAAATTATTTGTAGTAGGTTATAGAGCTAGTTCAACTATAGTGTAAAATGATTTGTACTAGGTTATAGAGCTAGTTCAACTCTAGTGTAAAATTATTTGTGCTAGGTGATAGAGCTAGTTCAAATCTAGTGTAAAATTATTTGTACTAGGTTATATAGGTAGTTCAACTCTAGTTTAAAATTATTTGTACTAGGTTATAGAGCTAGTTCAACTCAAGTCTAAAATTGTGTGTACTAGGTCATAGAGCTAGTTCAACTCTAGTGTAAAATGATTTGTACTAGGTTATAGAGCTAGTTTAGTTCTAGTGTAAAACTATTTGTACTAGATAATAGAGCTAGTTGATTTCTAGTGTAAAATTATTTGTACTAGCCTATTGAGCTAGTTCAACTCTAGTGTAAAATTATTTGCACTAGGTAATAGAGCTAGTTCAATTCTAATGTAAAATTATTTGTACTAGGTTATAGAGCTAGTTCAACTATAGTGTAAAATGATTTACACTAGGTTATAGAGCTAGTTCAACTCTAGTTTAAAATTATTTGTACTAGGTTATAGAGCTCCTTCCATTCTAGTTTAAAATATTTTTACTAGGTTATAGAGCTAGTTCAACTCTAGTCTAAAATTATGTGTACTAGGTCATAGAGCTAGTTCAACTATAGTCTAAAATCGTGTGTACTAGGTCATAGAGCTAGTTCAACTATAGTCTAAAATCGTGTGTACTAGGTCATAGAGCTAGTTCAACACTAGGTAAAATGATTTGTACTAGGTTATAACCTAGTACAATGCTAGTGTAAAATTATGTGTACTAGGTTATAGAGGAGGTTCATTTCTAGTGTAAAATTATTTGTACTAGCTTATAGAGCTAGTTCAACTCTAGTGTAAAATTATTTGTACTTGGTTATAAAGCTAGTTCAATTCTAGTGTAAAATTATTTGTAGTAGGTTATAGAGCTAGTTCAACTATAGTGTAAAATGATTTGTACTAGGTTATAGAGCTAGTTCAACTCTAGTGTAAAATTATTTGTACTAGGTTATAGAGCTAGTTCAAATCTAGTGTAAAATTATTTGTACTAGGTTATGGAGCTATTTGAACTCTAGTTTAAAATTATTTGTACTAGGTTATAGAGCTCGTTCCATTCTAGTTTAAAATATTTTTACTAGGTTATAGAGCTAGTTCAACTCTAGTCTAAAATTGTGTGTACTACGTCATAGAGCTAGTTCAACTTTAGTGTAAAATGATTTGTGCTAGGTTATAGAGCTAGTTCAATTCTAGTGTAAAATTATTTGTACTAGACAACAAAGCTAGTTGATTTCTAGTGTAAAATTATTTGTACTAGGCTATTGAGCTAGTTCAACTCTAGTGTAAAATTATTTGCACTAGCTAATAGAGCTAGTTCAATTCTAATGCAAAATTATTTGTACTAGGTTATAGAGCTAGTTCAACTATAGTGTAAAAAGATTTACACTAGGTTATAGAGCTAGTTCAACTCTAGTTTAAAATTATTTGTACTAGGTTATAGAGCTCCTTCCATTCTAGTTTAAAATATTTTTACTAGGTTATAGAGCTAGTTCAACTCTAGTCTAAAATTGTGTGTACTAGGTCATAGAGCTAGTTCAACTATAGTCTAAAATTATGTGTACTAGGTCATAGAGCTAGTTCAACTATAGTCTAAAATCGTGTGTACTAGGTCATAGAGCTAGTTCAACACTAGGGTAAAATGATTTGTACTAGGTTATAACCTAGTACAATGCTAGTGTAAAATTATGTGTACTAGGTTATAGAGGAGGTTCATTTCTAGTGTAAAATTATTTGTACTAGCTTATAGAGCTAGTTCAACTATAGTGTAAAATTATTTGTACTTGGTTATAAAGCTAGTTCAATTCTAGTGTAAAATTATTTGTAGTAGGTTATAGAGCTAGTTCAACTATAGTGTAAAATGATTTGTACTAGGTTATAGAGCTAGTTCAACTCTAGTGTAAAATTGTTTGTACTAGGTTATAGAGCTAGTTCAAATCTAGTGTAAAATTATTTGTACTAGGTTATAGAGCTAGTTGAACTCTAGTTTAAAATTATTTGTACTAGGTTATAGAGCTCATTCCATTCTAGTTTAAAATATTTTTACTAGGTTATAGAGCTAGTTCAACTCTAGTCTAAAATTGTGTGTACTACGTCATAGAGCTAGTTCAACTTTAGTGTAAAATGATGTGTACTAGGTTATAGAGCTAGTTCAATTCTAGTGTAAAATTATTTGTACTAGACAATAGAGCTAGTTCATTTCAGGTGTAAAATTATTTGTACTACGCTATTGAGCTAGTTCAACTCTAGTGTAAAATTATTTGTACTTGGTAATAGAGCTAGTTCAATTCTAATGTAAAATTATTTGTACTAGGTTATAGAGCAGGTTCATTTCAAGTGTAAAATTATTTGTACGAGCTTACAGAGCTAGTTCAACTCTAGTGTAAAATTATTTGTACTTGGTTATAAAGCTAGTTCAATTCGAGTGTAAAATTATTTGTAGTAGGTTATAGCGCTAGTTCAACTATAGTGTAAAATGATTTGTACTAGGTTATAGAGCTAGTTCAACTCTAGTGTAAAATTATTTGTGCTAGGTTATAGAGCTAGTTCAAATCTAGTGTAAAATTATTTGTACTAGGTTATATAGGTAGTTCAACTCTAGTTTAAAATTATTTGTACTAGGTTATAGAGCTAGTTCAACTCTAGTCTAAAATTGTGTGTACTAGGTCATAGAGCTAGTTCAACTCTAGTGTAAAATGATTTGTACTAGGTTATAGAGCTAGTTTAGTTCTAGTGTAAAACTATTTGTACTAGATAATAGAGCTAGTTGATTTCTAGTGTAAAATTATTTGTACTAGGCTATTGAGCTAGTTCAACTCTAGTGTAAAATTATTTGCACTAGGTAATAGAGCTAGTTCAATTCTAATGTAAAATTATTTGTACTAGGTTATAGAGCTAGTTCAACTATAGTGTAAAATGATTTACACTAGGTTATAGAGCTAGTTCAACTCTAGTTTAAAATTATTTGTACTAGGTTATAGAGCTCCTTCCATTCTAGTTTAAAATATTTTTACTAGGTTATAGAGCTAGTTCAACTCTAGTCTAAAATTGTGTGTACTAGGTCATAGAGCTAGTTCAACTATAGTCTAAAATCGTGTGTACTAGGTCATAGAGCTAGTTCAACTATAGTCTAAAATCGTGTGTACTAGGTCATAGAGCTAGTTCAACACTAGGGTAAAATGATTTGTACTAGGTTATAACCCTAGTACAATGCTAGTGTAAAATTATGTGTACTAGGTTATAGAGGAGGTTCATTTCAAGTGTAAAATTATTTGTACTAGCTTATAGAGCTAGTTCAACTCTAGTGTAAAATTATTTGTACTTGGTAATAAAACTAGTTCAATTCGAGTGTATAATTATTTGTAGTAGGTAATAGAGCTAGTTCAACTATAGTGTAAAATGATTTGTACTAGGTTATAGAGCTAGTTCAACTCTAGTGTAAAATTATTTGTGCTAGGTTATAGAGCTAGTTCAAATCTAGTGTAAAATTATTTGTACTAGGTTATATAGGTAGTTCAACTCTAGTTTAAAATTATTTGTACTAGGTTATAGAGCTAGTTCAACTATAGTGTAAAATGATTTACACTAGGTTATAGAGCTAGTTCAACTCTAGTTTAAAATTATTTGTACTAGGTTATAGAGCTCCTTCCATTCTAGTTTAAAATATTTTTACTAGGTTATAGAGCTAGTTCAACTCTAGTCTAAAATTGTGTGTACTAGGTCATAGAGCTAGTTCAACTATAGTCTAAAATCGTGTGTACTAGGTCATAGAGCTAGTTCAACTATAGTCTAAAATCGTGTGTACTAGGTCATAGAGCTAGTTCAACACTAGGGTAAAATGATTTGTACTAGGTTATAACCCTAGTACAATGCTAGTGTAAAATTATGTGTACTAGGTTATAGAGGAGGTTCATTTCTAGTGTAAAATTATTTGTACTAGCTTATAGAGCTAGTTCAACTCTAGTGTAAAATTATTTGTACTTGGTTATAAAACTAGTTCAATTCGAGTGTATAATTATTTGTAGTAGGTAATAGAGCTAGTTCAACTATAGTGTAAAATGATTTGTACTAGGTTATAGAGCTAGTTCAACTCTAGTGTAAAATTATTTGTACTAGGTTATAGAGCTAGTTCAAATCTAGTGTAAAATTATTTGTACTAGGTTATAGAGCTAGTTGAACTCTAGTTTAAAATTATTTGTACTAGGTTATAGAGCTCGTTCCATTCTAGTTTAAAATATTTTTACTAGGTTATAGAGCTAGTTCAACTCTAGTCTAAAATTGTGTGTACTACGTCATAGAGCTAGTTCAACTTTAGTGTAAAATGATTTGTACTAGGTTATAGAGCTAGTTCAATTCTAGTGTAAAATTATTTGTACTAGACAATAGAGCTAGTTCATTTCATGTGTAAAATTATTTGTACTATGCTATTGAGCTAGTTCAACTCTAGTGTAAAATTCTTTGTACTTGGTAATAGAGCTAGTTCAATTCTAATGTAAAATTATTTGTACTAGGTTATAGAGCAGGTTCATTTCAAGTGTAAAATTATTTGTACTAGCTTACAGAGCTAGTTCAACTCTAGTGTAAAATTATTTGTACTTGGTTATAAAGCTAGTTCAATTCGAGTGTAAAATGATTTGTACTAGGTTATAGAGCTAGTTCAACTCTAGTGTAAAATTATTTGTGCTAGGTTATAGAGCTAGTTCAAATCTAGTGTAAAATTATTTGTACTAGGTTATAGAGCTAGTTCAACTCTAGTTTAAAATTATTTGTACTAGGTTATAGAGCTCCTTCCATTCTAGTTTAAAATATTTTTACTAGGTTATAGAGCTAGTTCAACTCTAGTCTAAAATTGTGTGTACTAGGTCATAGAGCTAGTTCAACTATAGTCTAAAATCGTGTGTACTAGGTCATAGAGCTAGTTCAACTATAGTCTAAAATCGTGTGTACTAGGTCATAGAGCTAGTTCAACACTAGGGTAAAATGATTTGTACTAGGTTATAACCTAGTACAATGCTAGTGTAAAATTATGTGTACTAGGTTATAGAGGAGGTTCATTTCTAGTGTAAAATTATTTGTACTAGCTTATAGAGCTAGTTCAACTCTAGTGTAAAATTATTTGTACTTGGTTATAAAACTAGTTCAATTTAGTGTATAATTATTTATAGTAGGTTATAGAGCTAGTTCAACTATAGTGTAAAATGATTTGTACTAGGTTATAGAGCTAGTTCAACTCTAGTGTAAAATTATTTGTACTAGGTTATAGAGCTAGTTCAAATCTAGTGTAAAATTATTTGTACTAGGTTATAGAGCTAGTTGAACTCTAGTTTAAAATTATTTGTACTAGGTTATAGAGCTCGTTCCATTCTAGTTTAAAATATTTTTACTAGGTTATAGAGCTAGTTCAACTCTAGTCTAAAATTGTGTGTACTACGTCATAGAGTGCCGGGGGAGTTCTGCCCGCCGCCGACACCTATGGGGCCGGGGCCCCATCGTGAGTGCGGTACGAGGGCGGAGGAGGCACAGAGAGCAGATCGAGGCGAGCGCGCGGGGCGGATTTTTACCCAGCTTCGGAGCTCTCCGGAGAGATAAAACTCCTACTGCTGCCTTGTGTTTGTATTGAGCTTGCTCGAGAGTACGAGCATATGGTGGCGATGCGTGTGTCGAATGAGCCGAACCTCCGAACCTCCAAGGCGCAAGAGTTGCCCAGGATCCGAACCTCCTCTACGTTGTGCATGGGCCTCCTTTTATAGTGCAAGGGGTTACCGACAGGTGTCAACGTAGGAGGAAGGGGTAAAAAGGTAAAAGAGGTGGTAGTTGGAGCAAAGGGAACAAAGGAAGCTACTGATTGCATGAACAGTGGTTTCTACCTACTTTTGGCGAGAGGGGGACAAGGGCATTTAATGCCCGTCCGCCGACCCCAAAAGCTCCCGCCCTTGCGTCTCCGTCTGCCACGGCGATGGATCCACCACCGTGAAATGCCACCGTGTCCCCCAGGCTGCGCAGCCATCCGCCACGCGTTCCTGGAAAGGCCCCAGGGCGACGCGTGGGCGGATGAGCTGGAGCGCAGGCACACAGCGCAGCTCTCCCGGCAAGCACCTTGCCGGGGTCTTGATCTTGCCGGGCCCGAGAGCTTGCCGGGCTCTGTAACTTGCCGCTCCCCGGGCCCTCGCCGAGACGCATGCGGCGCCAAGGCGTGTCTTTTACGATGTAATCTTCTGGTCTTCCCGACGAGCTCCTCTCGCCGGGGCCTTGCTTGAGTGGTGTAATCTTGAGCCTGAAATGGCCTTCCCGGCAAGCTCCTCTTGCCGGGGTCTTGATCTTCTGTCTTGTACACTTTGTTCTTGAATGGCTTGATATGGAGCAGGAATGGTCTCCGGCAAACATGTGGTTGATCCAGCTGCGGGGAGCTGTAACTGCCCGTGCACAAGTTGGGGTACTGAGGTACCCCTACCTTAGTACACCGACAGAGCCCCCGGGCCTGGGCCACACACGGTGCCGAGCGCTGTTGGGCCAGGCCCAAAACAGTGCACGGGCACACGCGGCCCACGGCGTGCCGAACCCACTTCCGCATCGGCCACATCCCTCCACAACGGCACGCGTCTATTGCGGCGTCGTGGGAGACGTGGGCGGCGCATGCGGTCTTTAAGGCATCCGCTCCCGTGATCGTGGTGCAGGGCGAGGCCACTCCACCGCCGCCGCCCCGCTTTTTTCGCCACGCTGCCCTCATGCACGGGGTCGGGCGGCGAAGGTGGGAGACCGAGCCGTCACGGGTGAAGATGGCGAGTCGGCCCCGCTCCTCTGCCCTTCTCGCTCCCTGATTGGTCGAGCAGGGCGGTTGAGTCCCCACCTCGCCCTTTAAAAAGGGCGGAAGGGGAGCACAATGGTCTCACACTTCATCTTCTCCCTTCGCCTCCAGTTTCTGTTCTTCTTTCTGCCATGGAAGGAGGAAATCCCGGCTCTTCAACGGTGGCAGCGAGGGTTGCCTCCAGGCAACGCACCTCTCCCTACCCAGCGCCCATGGCGGCGGAGCCGGCCGCGAGGGGGAGAGGGAGAGGGCGAGGGTACGGTTATAGAGCTAGTTCATTTCTAGTGTAAAAATTATTTGTACTAGGTTATGAAGCTAGTTCAATTCTAGTGTAAAACTATTTGTACTAGGTTATAGAGTAGTTCAACTATAGTGTAAAATGATTTGTATTAGGTTATAGAGCCAGTTCAGCTTTAGTGTAAAATTATTTGTACTATGTTATAGAGCTAGTTCAACCTAGTCTAAATTGTTTGTACTTCCATCTATGGAGCTAGTTCAACTATAGTCAAAACGTGGTGTACTAGGTCATAGAGCTAGTTCAATCCTCTAGCGAAAATGATTTGTACTAGGCAACCCTAGTACAATGCTAGTGTAAAATTGTGTACAGGTTATAGAGCAGGTTCATTTCTAGTGTAAAATTATTTGTACTAGCTTATAGAGCTAGTTCAACTCTAGTGTAAAATTATTTGTACTTGGTTATAAAGCGTTCAATTGAAAGTGTAAAATTATTTGTAGTAGGTTATGAGCTAGTTCAACTATAGTGTAAATGATTTGTACTAGGTTATAGAGCTAGTTCAACTCTCTAGTGTAAAATTATTTGTACTAGGTTATAGAGCTAGTTCAAATCTAGTGTAAAATTATTTGTACTAGGTTATGGAGCTAGTTCAACTCTAGTTTAAAATTATTTGTACTAGGTTATAGAGCCTGCTCCATTCTAGTTTAAAAATATTTTTACTAGGTTATAGAGCTAGTTCAACTCTAGTCTAAAATTGTGTGTACTATTATATAGAGCTAGTTCAACTTAGTGTAAAATGATTTGTACTAGGTTAGGAGAGCTAGTTCAACTCCTAGTGTAAAATTATTTGTACTAGACAATAGAGCTGTTCATTTCATGTGTAAAATTATTTGTACCACGCTTATTGAGCTAGTTCAACCCTAGTAAAATTATTTGTACTTATACAGAGCTAGTTCAATTCTAATGTAAAATTATTTGTACTAGGAAGAGGGAGCAGTTCATTTCAAGTGTAAAATTATTTGTACTAGCTATGTGAGCTAGTTCACTCTAGTGTAAAATTATTTGTACTTATTATAAAGCTAGTTCAATTCTAATGTAAAATTATTTGTAGTAGGTTATAGCGCTAGTTCAATTTGTAGTGTAAAATTATTGTACTAGGTTATAGAGCTAGTTCAACCCTAGTGTAAAATTATTTGTAAGTAGGTGATAGAGCTTAGTTCAAATCTAGTGTAAAATTATTTGTACTAGGTTATATAGGTAGTTCAACCCTAGTTTAAATTATTTGTACTAGGTTATAGAGCTAGTTCAACTCAAGTCTAAAAATTGTGTGTACTAGGGTCAGAGCTAGTTCAACTCTAGTGTAAATGATTTGTACTAGGTTATAGAGCTAGTTTAGTTCTAGTGTAAAACTATTTGTACTAGATAATAGAGCTAGTTGATTTCTAGTGTAAAATTATTTGTACTAGCCTATTGAGCTAGTTCAACTCTAGTGTAAAAATTATTTGCACTAGGTAATAGAGCTAGTTCAATTCTAATGTAAAATTATTTGTACTAGGTTATAGAGCTAGTCAACTATAGTAAAAATGATTTATACTAGGTTATAGAGCCAGTTCAACTCTAGTTTAAAATTATTTGTACTAGGTTATAGAGCTCCTTCCATTTCTAGTTTAAAAATTATTTTTACTAGGTTATAGAGCTAGTCAACTTAGTCAAAAATTGTGTACTAGGTCATAGAGCTAGTTCAACTATAGTTCAAAAATCGTGTACTAGGTCATAGAGCTAGTTCAACTATAGTCTAAAAAATCGTGTACTAGGTCATGAGCTAGTTCAACACTAGGTAAAATGATTTGTACTAGGTTAAACCTCAGTACAATGCTAGTGTAAAATTATGTGTACTAGTTATAGAGGAGGTTCATTTCTAGTGTAAAATTATTTGCCTAGCTTATAGAGCTAGTTCAACTCTAGTGTAAAATTATTTGTACTTGGTTATGCTAGTTCAATTGAAAGTGTAAAATTATTTGTAGTAGGTTATAGAGCTAGTTCAACTATAGTGTAAAATGATTTGTACTAGTTATAGAGCTAGTTCAACTCTAGTGTAAAATTATTTGTACTAGGTTATAGAGCTAGTTCAAATCTAGTGTAAAATTATTTGACTAGGTTATGGAGCTAGTTGAACTCTAGTTTAAAATTATTTGTACTAGGTTATAGAGCTCTGTTCCATTCTAGTTTAAAATTTTTTACTAGGTTATAGAGTAGTTCAACTCTAGTCTAAAATTGTGTGTACTACGTCATAGAGCTAGTTCAATCCTTAGTGTAAAATGATTTGTACTAGGTTATAGAGCTAGTTCAATTCTAGTGTAAAATTATTTGTACTAGACAATAGAGCTAGTTCATTCTCATGTAAAATTATTTGTACTACGCTATTGAGCTAGTTCAACTCTAGTGTAAAATTATTTGTACTTGGTATAGAGCTAGTTCAATTCTAATGTAAAATTATTTGTACTAGGTTATAGAGTGTGTTCATTTCAAGTGTAAATTATTTGTACTAGCTTAACAATGAGCTAGTTCAACTCTAGTGTAAAATTATTTGTACTTAGGCAAGCTAGTTCAATTCGAAAGTGTAAAATTATTTGTAGTAGGTTATAGCGCTAGTTCAACTATAGTGTAAAATGATTTGTACTAGGTATAGAGCTAGTTCAACTCTAGTGTAAAATTATTTGTGTAGGTGATAGAGCTAGTTCAAATCTAGTGTAAAATATTTGTACTAGGTTATATAGGTAGTTCAACTCTACTTCTTAAAATTATTTGTACTAGTTATAGAGCTAGTTCAACTCAAGTCTAAAAATTGTGTACTAGGTCATAGAGCTAGTTCAACTCTAGTGTAAAATGATTTGTACTAGGTTATAGAGCTAGTTTAGTTCTAGTGTAAAACTATTTGTACTAGATAATAGAGCTAGTTGATTTCTAGTGTAAAATTATTTGTACTAGCCTATTGAGCTAGTTCAACTCTAGTGTAAAATTATAGAGCTAGTTCAACTTTAGCGTAAAATGATTTGTACTAGGTTATAGAGCTAGTTCAATTCTAGTGTAAAATTATTTGTACTAGACAATAGAGCTAGTTCATTTCATGTGTAAAATTATTTGTACTACGCTATTGAGCTAGTTCAACTCTAGTGTAAAATTCTTTGTACTTGGTAATAGAGCTAGTTCAATTCTAATGTAAAATTATTTGTACTAGGTTATAGAGCAGGTTCATTTCAAGTGTAAAATTATTTGTACTAGCTTACAGAGCTAGTTCAACTCTAGTGTAAAATTATTTGTACTTGGTTATAAAGCTAGTTCAATTTAGTGTAAAATGATTTGTACTAGGTTATAGAGCTAGTTCAACTCTAGTGTAAAATTATTTGTGCTAGGTTATAGAGCTAGTTCAAATCTAGTGTAAAATTATTTGTACTAGGTTATAGAGCTAGTTCAACTCTAGTTTAAAATTATTTGTACTAGGTTATAGAGCTAGTTCAACTCAAGTCTAACATTGTGTGTACAAGGTCATAGAGCTAGTTCAACTCTAGTGTAAAATGATTTGTACTAGGTTATAGAGCTAGTTTAGTTCTAGTGTAAAACTATTTGTACTAGATAATAGAGCTAGTTGATTTCTAGTGTAAAATTATTTGTACTAGGCTATTGAGCTAGTTTAACTCTAGTGTAAATTTATTTGCACTAGGTAATAGATCTAGTTCAATTCTAATGTAAAATTATTTGTACTAGGTTATAGAGCTAGTTCAACTATAGTGTAAAATGATTTACATTAGGTTATAGAGCTAGTTCAACTCTAGTTTAAAATTATATGTACTAGGTTATAGAGCTCCTTCCATTCTAGTTTAAAATATTTTTACTAGGTTATAGAGCTAGTTCAACTCTAGTCTAAAATTGTGCGTACTAGGTCATAGAGCTAGTTCAACTATAGTCTAAAATCGTGTGTACTAGGTCATAGAGCTAGTTCAACTATAATCTAAAATCGTGTGTACTAGGTCATAGAGCTAGTTCAACACTAGGGTAAAATGATTTGTACTAGGTTATAAACCTAGTACAATGCTAGTGTAAAATTATGTGTACTAGGTTATAGAGGAGGTTCATTTCTAGTGTAAACTTATTTGTACTAGCTTATAGAGCTAGTTCAACTCTAGTGTAAAATTATTTGTACTTGGTTATAAAGCTAGTTCAATTCTAGTGTAAAATTATTTGTAGTAGGTTATAGAGCTAGTTCAACTATAGTGTAAAATGATTTGTACTAGGTTATAGAGCTAGTTCAACTCTAGTGTAAAATTATTTGTGCTAGGTTATAGAGCTAGTTCAAATCTAGTGTAAAATTATTTGTACTAGGTTATAGAGCTAGTAAAACTCTAGTTTAAAATTATTTGTACTAGCTTATAGAGCTAGTTCAACTCTAGTGTAAAATTATTTGTACTTGGTTATAAAGCTAGTTCAATTCGAGTGTAAAATTATTTGTAGTAGGTTATAGAGCTAGTTCAACTATAGTGTAAAATGATTTGTACTAGGTTATAGAGCTAGTTCAACTCTAGTGTAAAATTATTTGTACTAGGTTATAGAGCTAGTTCAAATCTAGTGTAAAATTATTTGTACTAGGTTATAGAGCTGGTTCAACTCTAGTTTAATATTATTTGTACTAGGTTATAGAGCTCGTTCCATTCTAGTTTAAAATATTTTTACTAGGTTATAGAGCTAGTTCAACTCTAGTCTAAAATTGTGTGTACTAGGTCATAGAGCTAGTTCAACACTAGGGTAAAATGATTTGTACTAGGTTATAAACCTAGTACAATGCTAGTGTAAAATTATGTGTACTAGGTTATAGAGGAGGTTCATTTCTAGTGTAAACTTATTTGTACTAGCTTATAGAGCTAGTTCAACTCTAGTGTAAAATTATTTGTACTTGGTTATAAAGCTAGTTCAATTCTAGTGTAAAATTATTTGTAGTAGGTTATAGAGCTAGTTCAACTATAGTGTAAAATGATTTGTACTAGGTTATAGAGCTAGTTCAACTCTAGTGTAAAATTATTTGTGCTAGGTTATAGAGCTAGTTCAAATCTAGTGTAAAATTATTTGTACTAGGTTATAGAGCTAGTAAAACTCTAGTTTAAAATTATTTGTACTAGCTTATAGAGCTAGTTCAACTCTAGTGTAAAATTATTTGTACTTGGTTATAAAGCTAGTTCAATTCGAGTGTAAAATTATTTGTAGTAGGTTATAGAGCTAGTTCAACTATAGTGTAAAATGATTTGTACTAGGTTATAGAGCTAGTTCAACTCTAGTGTAAAATTATTTGTACTAGGTTATAGAGCTAGTTCAAATCTAGTGTAAAATTATTTGTACTAGGTTATAGAGCTAGTTCAACTCTAGTTTAATATTATTTGTACTAGGTTATAGAGCTCGTTCCATTCTAGTTTAAAATATTTTTACTAGGTTATAGAGCTAGTTCAACTCTAGTCTAAAATTGTGTGTACTAGGTCATAGAGCTAGTTCAACTCTAGTGTAAAATTATTTGTACTAGGTTATAGAGCTAGTTTAGTTCTAGTGTAAAACTATTTGTACTAGATAATACAGCTAGTTGATTTCTAGTGTAAAATTATTTGTACTAGGCTATTGAGCTAGTTCAACTCTAGTGTAAAATTATTTGCACTAGGTAATAGAGCTAGTTCAATTCTAATGTAAAATTATTTGTACTAGGTTATAGAGCTAGTTCAACTATAGTGTAAAATGATTTACACTAGGTTATAGAGCTAGTTCAACTCTAGTTTAAAATTATTTGTACTAGGTTATAGAGCTCCTTCCATTCTAGTTTAAAATATTTTTACTAGGTTATAGAGCTAGTTCAACTCTAGTCTAAAATTGTGTGTACTAGGTCATAGAGCTAGTTCAACTATAGTCTAAAATCGTGTGTACTAGGTCATAGAGCTAGTTCAACTATAGTCTAAAATCGTGTGTACTAGGTCATAGAGCTAGTTCAACACTAGGGTAAAGTGATTTGTAATAGGTTATAACCCTAGTACAATGCTAGTGTAAAATTATGTGTACTAGGTTATAGAGGAGGTTCATTTCTAGTGTAAAATTATTTGTACTAGCTTATAGAGCTAGTTCAACTCTAGTGTAAAATTATTTGTACTTGGTTATAAAACTAGTTCAATTCGAGTGTATAATTATTTGTAGTAGGTTATAGAGCTAGTTCAACTATAGTGTAAAATGATTTGTACTAGGTTATAGAGCTAGTTCAACTCTAGTGTAAAATTATTTGTACTAGGTTATAGAGCTAGTTCAAATCTAGTGTAAAATTATTTGTACTAGGTTATAGAGCTTGTTGAACTCTAGTTTAAAATTATTTGTACTAGGTTATAGAGCTCGTTCCATTCTAGTTTAAAATATTTTTACTAGGTTATAGAGCTAGTTCAACTCTAGTCTAAAATTGTGTGTACTACGTCATAGAGCTAGTTCAACTTTAGTGTAAAATGATTTGTACTAGGTTATAGAGCTAGTTCAATTCTAGTGTAAAATTATTTGTACTAGACAATAGAGCTAGTTCATTTCATGTGTAAAATTATTTGTACTACGCTATTGAGCTAGTTCAACTCTAGTGTAAAATTATTTGTACTTGGTAATAGAGCTAGTTCAATTCTAATGTAAAATTATTTGTACTAGGTTATAGAGCAGTTTCATTTCAAGTGTAAAATTATTTGTACTAGCTTACAGAGCTAGTTCAACTCTAGTGTAAAATTATTTGTACTTGGTTATAAAGCTAGTTCAATTTGAGTGTAAAATGATTTGTACTAGGTTATAGAGCTAGTTCAACTCTAGTGTAAAATTATTTGTGCTAGGTTATAGAGCTAGTTCAAATCTAGTGTAAAATTATTTGTACTAGGTTATAGAGCTAGTTCAACTCTAGTTTAAAATTATTTGTACTAGGTTATAGAGCTAGTTCAACTCAAGTCTAAAATTGTGTGTACAAGGTCATAGAGCTAGTTCAACTCTAGTGTAAAATGATTTGTACTAGGTTATAGAGCTAGTTCAACTATAGTGTAAAATGATTTACACTAGGTTATAGAGCTAGTTCAACTCTAGTTTAAAATTATTTGTACTAGGTTATAGAGCTCCTTCCATTCTAGTTTAAAATATTTTTACTAGGTTATAGAGCTAGTTCAACTCTAGTCTAAAATTGTGTGTACTAGGTCATAGAGCTAGTTCAACTATAGTCTAAAATCGTGTGTACTAGGTCATAGAGCTAGTTCAACTATAGTCTAAAATCGTGTGTACTAGGTCATAGAGCTAGTTCAACACTAGGGTAAAGTGATTTGTAATAGGTTATAACCCTAGTACAATGCTAGTGTAAAATTATGTGTACTAGGTTATAGAGGAGGTTCATTTCTAGTGTAAAATTATTTGTACTAGCTTATAGAGCTAGTTCAACTCTAGTGTAAAATTATTTGTACTTGGTTATAAAACTAGTTCAATTCGAGTGTATAATTATTTGTAGTAGGTTATAGAGCTAGTTCAACTATAGTGTAAAATGATTTGTACTAGGTTATAGAGCTAGTTCAACTCTAGTGTAAAATTATTTGTACTAGGTTATAGAGCTAGTTCAAATCTAGTGTAAAATTATTTGTACTAGGTTATAGAGCTTGTTGAACTCTAGTTTAAAATTATTTGTACTAGGTTATAGAGCCTGTTCCATTCTAGTTTAAAATATTTTTACTAGGTTATAGAGCTAGTTCAACTCTAGTCTAAAATTGTGTGTACTACGTCATAGAGCTAGTTCAACTTTAGTGTAAAATGATTTGTACTAGGTTATAGAGCTAGTTCAATTCTAGTGTAAAATTATTTGTACTAGACAATAGAGCTAGTTCATTTCATGTGTAAAATTATTTGTACTACGCTATTGAGCTAGTTCAACTCTAGTGTAAAATTATTTGTACTTGGTAATAGAGCTAGTTCAATTCTAATGTAAAATTATTTGTACTAGGTTATAGAGCAGTTTCATTTCAAGTGTAAAATTATTTGTACTAGCTTACAGAGCTAGTTCAACTCTAGTGTAAAATTATTTGTACTTGGTTATAAAGCTAGTTCAATTTGAGTGTAAAATGATTTGTACTAGGTTATAGAGCTAGTTCAACTCTAGTGTAAAATTATTTGTGCTAGGTTATAGAGCTAGTTCAAATCTAGTGTAAAATTATTTGTACTAGGTTATAGAGCTAGTTCAACTCTAGTTTAAAATTATTTGTACTAGGTTATAGAGCTAGTTCAACTCAAGTCTAAAATTGTGTGTACAAGGTCATAGAGCTAGTTCAACTCTAGTGTAAAATGATTTGTACTAGGTTATAGAGCTAGTTTAGTTCTAGTGTAAAACTATTTGTACTAGATAATAGAGCTAGTTGATTTCTAGTGTAAAATTATTTGTACTAGGCTATTGAGCTAGTTCAACTCTAGTGTAAATTTATTTGCACTAGGTAATAGATCTAGTTCAATTCTAATGTAAAATTATTTGTACTAGGTTATAGAGCTAGTTCAACTCTAGTGTAAAATTATTTGTACTTGGTTATAAAACTAGTTCAATTCGAGTGTATAATTATTTGTAGTAGGTTATAGAGCTAGTTCAACTATAGTGTAAAATGATTTGTACGAGGTTATAGAGCTAGTTCAACTCTAGTGTAAAATTATTTGTACTAGGTTATAGAGCTAGTTCAAATCTAGTGTATAATTATTTGTACTAGGTTATAGAGCTAGTTGAACTCTAGTTTAAAATTATTTGTACTAGGTTATAGAGCTCGTTCCATTCTAGTTTAAAATATTTTTACTAGGTTATAGAGCTAGTTCAACTCTAGTCTAAAATTGTGTGTACTACGTCATAGAGCTAGTTCAACTTTAGTGTAAAATGATTTGTACTAGGTTATAGAGCTAGTTCAATTCTAGTGTAAAATTATTTGTACTAGACAATAGAGCTAGTTCATTTCATGTGTAAAATTATTTGTACTACGCTATTGAGCTAGTTCAACTCTAGTGTAAAATTCTTTGCACTTGGTAATAGAGCTAGTTCAATTCTAATGTAAAATTATTTGTACTAGGTTATAGAGCATGTTCATTTCAAGTGTAAAATTATTTGTACTAGCTTACAGAGCTAGTTCAACTCTAGTGTAAAATTATTTGTACTTGGTTATAAAGCTAGTTCAATTCGAGTGTAAAATGATTTGTACTAGGTTATAGAGCTAGTTCAAATCTAGTGTAAAATTATTTGTACTAGGTTATAGAGCTAGTTCAACTCTAGTTTAAAATTATTTGTACTAGGTTATAGAGCTAGTTCAACTCAAGTCTAAAATTGTGTGTACAAGGTCATAGAGCTAGTTCAACTCTAGTGTAAAATGATTAGTACTAGGTTATAGAGCTAGTTTAGTTCTAGTGTAAAACTATTTGTACTAGATAATAGAGCTAGTTGATTTCTAGTGTAAAATTATTTGTACTAGGCTATTGAGCTAGTTCAACTCTAGTGTAAATTTATTTGCACTAGGTAATAGATCTAGTTCAATTCTAATGTAAAATTATTTGTACTAGGTTATAGAGCTAGTTCAACTATAGTGTAAAATAATTTACACTAGGTTATAGAGCTAGTTCAACTCTAGTTTATAATTATATGTACTAGGTTATAGACCTCCTTCCATTCTAGTTTAAAATATTTTTACTAGGTTATAGAGCTAGTTCAACTCTAGTCTAAAATTGTGCGTACTAGGTCATAGAGCTAGTTCAACTATAGTCTAAAATCGTGTGTACTAGGTCATAGAGCTAGTTCAACTATAATCTAAAATCGTGTGTACTAGGTCATAGAGCTAGTTCAACACTAGGGTAAAATGATTTGTACTAGGTTATAAACCTAGTACAATGCTAGTGTAAAATTATGTGTACTAGGTTATAGAGGAGGTTCATTTCTAGTGTAAACTTATTTGTACTAGCTTATAGAGCTAGTTCAACTCTAGTGTAAAATTATTTGTACTTGGTTATAAAGCTAGTTCAATTCTAGTGTAAAATTATTTGTAGTAGGTTATAGAGCTAGTTCAACTATAGTGTAAAATGATTTGTACTAGGTTATAGAGCTAGTTCAACTCTAGTGTAA
Source organism: Aegilops speltoides (assembly GCA_021437245.1). Taxonomy (NCBI): domain Eukaryota; kingdom Viridiplantae; phylum Streptophyta; class Magnoliopsida; order Poales; family Poaceae; genus Aegilops; species Aegilops speltoides. The sequence goes on from JAHHZJ010002451.1 coordinate 171,972, forward strand.
AATTATTTGTGCTAGGTTATAGAGCTAGTTCAAATCTAGTGTAAAATTATTTGTACTAGGTTATAGAGCTAGTTCAACTCTAGTTTAAAATTATTTGTACTAGCTTATAGAGCTAGTTCAACTCTAGTGTAAAATTATTTGTACTTGGTTATAAAGCTAGTTCAATTCGAGTGTAAAATTATTTGTAGTAGGTTATAGAGCTAGTTCAACTATAGTGTAAAATAATTTGTACTAGGTTATAGAGCTAGTTCAACTCTAGTGTAAAATTATTTGTACTAGGTTATAGAGCTAGTTCAAATCTAGTGTAAAATTATTTGTACTAGGTTATAGAGCTAGTTCAACTCTAGTTTAATATTATTTGTACTAGGTTATAGAGCTCGTTCCATTCTAGTTTAAAATATTTTTATTAGGTTATAGAGCTAGTTCAACTCTAGTCTAAAATTGTGTGTACTAGGTCATAGAGCTAGTTCAACTCTAGTGTAAAATGATTTGTACTAGGTTATAGAGCTAGTTTAGTTCTAGTGTAAAACTATTTGTACTAGATAATAGAGCTAGTTGATTTCTAGTGTAAAATTATTTGTACTAGGCTATTGAGCTAGTTCAACTCTAGTGTAAAATTATTTGCACTAGGTAATAGAGCTAGTTCAATTCTAATGTAAAATTATTTGTACTAGGTTATAGAGCTAGTTCAACTATAGTGTAAAATGATTTACACTAGGTTATAGAGCTAGTTCAACTCTAGTTTAAAATTATTTGTACTAGGTTATAGAGCTCCTTCCATTCTAGTTTAAAATATTTTTACTAGGTTATAGAGCTAGTTCAACTCTAGTCTAAAATTGTGTGTACTAGGTCATAGAGCAAGTTCAACTATAGTCTAAAATCGTGTGTACTAGGTCATAGAGCTAGTTCAACTATAGTCTAAAATCGTGTGTACTAGGTCATCGAGCTAGTTCAACACTAGGGTAAAATGATTTGTACTAGGTTATAACCCTAGTACAATGCTAGTGTAAAATTATGTGTACTAGGTTATAGAGGAGGTTCATTTCTAGTGTAAAATTATTTGTACTAGCTTATAGAGCTAGTTCAACTCTAGTGTAAAATTATTTGTACTTGGTTATAAAACTAGTTCAATTCGAGTGTATAATTATTTGTAGTAGGTTATAGAGCTAGTTCAACTATAGTGTAAAATGATTTGTACTAGGTTATAGAGCTAGTTCAACTCTAGTGTAAAATTATTTGTACTAGGTTATAGAGCGAGTTCAAATCTAGTGTAAAATTATTTGTACTAGGTTATAGAGCTAGTTCAACTCTAGTTTAAAATTATTTGTACTAGCTTATAGAGCTAGTTCAACTCTAGTGTAAAATTATTTGTACTTGGTTATAAAGCTAGTTCAACTCGAGTGTAAAATTATTTGTAGTAGGTTATAGAGCTAGTTCAACTATAGTGTAAAACGATTTGTACTAGGTAATAGAGCTAGTTCAACTCTAGTGTAAAATTATTTGTACTAGGTTATAGAGGTAGTTCAAATCTAGTGTAAAATTATTTGTACTAGGTTATAGAGCTAGTTCAACTCTAGTTTAATATTATTTGTACTAGGTTATAGAGCTCGTTCCATTCTAGTTTAAAATATTTTTACGAGGTTATAGAGCTAGTTCAACTCTAGTCTAAAATTGTGTGTACTAGGTCATAGAGCTAGTTCAACTTCAGTGTAAAATGATTTGTACTAGGTTATAGAGCTAGTTCAATTCTAGTGTAAAATTATTTGTACTAGACAATAGAGCTAGTTCATTTCAAGTGTAAAATTATTTGTACTACGCTATTGAGCTAGTTCAACTCTAGTGTAAAATTATTTGTACTTGGTAATAGAGCTAGTTCAATTCTAACGTAAAATTATTTATACTAGGTTATAGAGCAGGTTCATTTCAAGTGTAAAATTATTTGTACTAGCTTACAGAGCTAGTTCAACTCTAGTGTAAAATTATTTGTACTAGGTTATAGAGCTAGTTCAACTCTAGTTTAAAATTGTTTGTACTAGGTTATAGAGCTAGTTCAACTCTGTCGGGGGAAACTGTCCGCCACGAACACCTATGGGACCGGAGCCCCTTGTCTGTGCGGTACGAGGGCAGAGGGAGCACGAAGAGCAGATCGTAGCGAGCACGCGGGCAGTTTTTACCCAGGTTCGGGCCGCGATGGACGCGTAAAACCCTACTCCTGCCTTGGTTTGTATTGAGCTCGGGAGCTTGAAGAGCTACAGTAGCAGCTACACCGAGCGTGTGAGTTGCAAAGGTTTCGAACCCCCGCCACGTTGTGCATGGGCCTCCTTTTATAGTGCAAGGGGTCACCGACAGGTGTCAACGTAGGAGAAAGGGGTAAAAACGTAAAAGAGGTGGTAGATGGAATAGTGCGGAACAAAGTGGAGCTACAAAGGCGTGACAAGTGGTCGCCACCTACTTTGGACAGGTTGGGGACAAGGGCATTTAATGCCCGTCGCCGTCGACCCCAAAAGCTCCCGCCTTGTGTCTCCGTCGCCACGGCGATGGATCGACCACCGTCGGAGTGCCACCGTGTCCCCAGCTGCTGCACAGCCATCCGCCACGCGCCCCTCGAAAGGCCCTGCGGCGGCGTGGGCTGATGATGGGCTGAGCGCGGGCACACAAGCAATTCTCCGGCAAGCACCTTGCCGGTCTCGACTTTGCCGGACCCGGAGCTTGCCGGGCTCAGAATTTGTCGCTCCCGGGCCCTCGCCGACGCATATAGCGCCGAGGCGTGTCTTCTATGATGTAATCTTCTAGTCTTCCGGCGAGCTCCTCTTGCCGTGGCCTTGCGTGAGTGATGTAACCTTGAGCTCGAACGGCCTTCCGGCAAACTCCGCTTGCCGGGTCTCGATCTTTCGTCTTGTATACTTCGTCTTTGAATGGTTTGTCATGGAGCAGAAGGTCTTCGGCGAGCACGTGGTAAACCCCGCCGCTGAAGTTGCAACCGCCGTGTACGTTGGGGTACTGAGGTACCCCTACCTTAGTACACCGACAGGAGCCCCCGGGCCTGGGCCACACACGGTGCCGAGCGCTGTTGGGCCAGGCCCAAAACAGTGCACGGGCACACGCGGCCCACGGCGCGCCGAATCCACTTCCACATCTGCCACATCCCCCCGTAACGGCACGCGTCGATTGCGGCGTCGTGGGATGGGACGTGCCCACGTTCTTTTAATGGAAAGAGTGAAACGCCCCCCACTTCCCCATAAAAGCAGAGGAAGCAGGAGCGGTTCCTCCTTCGCTTTCATTGCATCTTCTTCCTCCTCCAGAGATCCCTTTGCGCCCGCCCACATCTCCTCCGCCGCCTCTTGCGTCTGCGGCGCCGCGACTCTTCGTCCTCCTTCCCTCGCCGCCTCCGCCATGGCCCCAAGACCGAGAAGGGAAGGCGGAGAAGACCAAGAAGGAGAAATCTGAGCAGCGGGAAGCTTGCCTTTGCTGCGAAGCGAACGTCGTCTTCTCGCTGCGCTCAGCTCGCAAGGAACTCTGGAGCAATATTACCTGTTCGGGCCAAGGAGACCAAGGCGCATCCTCGGACCAGAGCTTATCCCGCCGCTGCCTAAGGACAACTATCCCGGCGGTACTTCTTCTTCGCAGCTTTCTTCCATTGCGCCTTTGTCCCCTTTTTCCAATTTCTTCGCGACATCATGCACACATACGGCTTCCACCTTCTTGACTTCACCCCAACGCATCCTCACAATGGCGGTTTTCGCACACATGTGCGAAAACTTCATAGGAATACACCCAAACGTAGCGCTGTTTAGGCACTTCTTCACTCCTAGAGCCGAGGCCGGCCCCCCTCTCCGGAGGAATTTCTTGGGTTTTCGTCTCAACAAGAAGGAGTCAGACTTGCCGGGAGCTCCGCGCAAGTGGGAGGAGTGGCGGCAGATGGTGCTGGATCGTTGAGGACGCGCCGCAGCACTTCACGCGCGCCGCAAGACAACTCCTATCGTGGCGCGGCGGGACCGGAGCGAGCTGGATTCGACGACGCAAGTTTCAACATCGCCTCATCCGGATTCTTCGTCTTCGGTAGCAAAGTTGTCTCGTCGCAGAAGTAGGTGCAGACTTCCTCCGCCGCCGCGCTCCCTCTCCAAGACAGAAAAGGCGGCTGGGAGTATGGCAACGGCGCGGATATAATGAGGCTGCGCCCGGCTAAACTTCAACTTCACGACGCTGGAGCTGAAGGGATGGTCCGGAACTCTTTAAATATGACCCGCCCATCCAGAGTGGTTCAGACCTCCCGGGAGTGGTTCCTCTCGCAACAAAGACAGCTCGGGATCGTCTTTGCGCCATGATGCCGCGGTGATTCGTGACGGCGTGGACGCGACGTGATTCCGCCCAGTCCATCGACATCTCGCTTCTTCGACAACCTTGTGGAGGTGGCGAAGAACAAGGATGACATCAAGGAGCATACGCGGGACACCACCGACCAAGAGCTTGCATACATAGCTTCTCGGGCTGAAGAGGCCGCCGCAGCCGCAGCGGCAGGGGATTTTGCTGCGGATGCGTCCTGCCAAGCGGAGGCGGCGGAGATCCGCAGACCTGATGAAGCAGAGGCTGCGGATGCGTCCTGCCAAGCGGAGGAGGCGGAGATCCGCAGACTGCTGCAACTTCCTCCCGACGCCGCCGGGTCCTCTTCGAGGCACTCCGGGATCTCGGAATCGCGCCGAGGCCGCGGTAAGAGGTGGCGCTGCCGAGGGAATGAGGCGCCGCAGGTAGCGGAGGCGCCGAAGGAGCGGAGGCGCCGAAGGAAAGAGGGCAGCAGCGCAGAGCGCTGGGTCCAGCGAGCCAGCCGGGAGGAGGAGGAGGAGGACGCCGAGGCCGCCGAGGACACCGGCGGGTCCACGGAGTTTCTACGCCGACGACTCTCCTCGCTGTCGGAGACCTCCCCGCCGCAAGCCCTTGGCGTTCTCCATCAAGCGCCCGCAAGGCGGCGACGGAGCGAGGGCGCAGGCCCCGGCAACAACCAGCTCGGCTGGCAGCGCAAGCTTCCGGGAAGCAAGCTGCGCCGAGGGCGACGGGCGCACCAGCCACGGCGGAAGCGGCCCGCACGCAGCCACGGCAGAGGCGCCTGCAGGTCAGCGCCAAGCGGACAGAGTCTTCTCGAGCGGAGCGGCGGCTCCGCCGCTTCGGGCCCTTACAGGGCTGGGTCTTCGCAGCCCCCAGCCCCGGGACCGCCAGCGCCGAGGGAGTCTTCGCCTCCGCTCCGCGGCCGACGCGCCCTGTGGAGTATGACTTCTCCGCCTTGAGCGAAGACGACGAGGAGGAATAGGAGGTATCCGAGATCTTCATCTTCTCAAATTTCGCCTTGATCATTGTTGATGCTAATCTTGTTTCTTGCGTTGATTTCAGGACCTTGGCCCAGCGCGCGAAGAAGGCCAAGGTGCCCGTGGTCGAAGTCGCGGACGACTCGCCCGCCGCGGCGACCGGGGACGTGCCGGAGCCAAGCTTGCCGGACCCGAGCGCTGTTCCGAGGAGCAGCCCCCAGCGCAGCCCCCAGCGTAAGTTTGGGTTCTGCACTTTCGCTCGTCGGGCGTGTTTGAAGATTTTGGTCTTATACTAATGCCTTAATGTTTTTGTCTTGACTTGTGCAGAGGTGGAGCCACAGCGGCAGGAGCGTCCGGAGGTCGCCCCCGAGGAGCCGCAGGCCCCGCCGTCCCCGCCAAGGCCGAACTCCCCGGCAAGGGAGAGCACTCCGCCAAGGGCGGGTACTCCGCCGAGGGCGAGCAGCCCGGCGAGGGCGGCCACTCCGCCAAGGCAGAGCTCCCCGGCGAGGGAGCCCGCCACGACGACGTCCGCCAAGGTAGGTTCTGCAACTTGTCTTCTTGGCGTTGTCTCTTTTCGGATATTTGCTTGAACCTCTTTTGCTTTTTCTTCTTCTTCTAGATCCTCCCCGAGCAGATGGAGACGGAAGTCATCGCTATCGAGGAGGAGGGGCGCAGGGCGGGCGCGGCGACGCCTGCCGCCGAGGACACGGCGGAGCTGCCGAGCCAGCTGCGCAGGGGACCGCCCGGCTGCGGACGCAGCGGCCGGGAGGAGGACGGCGACCGCACCGCTGCCCGGAGGCGGCGGGAGCATCAAGTGCTGCGCTGCCGCCGACCCTCCGCCGGAGAGGAGCAGTCCGCTACTACTTGAAAGCTCCCAACGCGCTCTTCATCCAAGTGCCGTGGGGCTCTTCGTCATGAAGCTCCCGCGAGGGCGAGGCCTTTGATGGGGAGGTCCTCGCCCCGCGGGCTTGAAGATCGCCGAGGCGCCGGGAGCGACGGGCCCGAGGAGGAGAAGCTGCCACCAGCTCCTGGCCCTTACGGGCCAGCAGCGGCTTGCTTCCCGGGAAGCCCTCGCCGCCAAGGCCGCCGAGGAGATGGAGAAGCGCGCGGCGGAGCTCAGCGCCGCCAACCAGGCTGCTCTCCACGCGGTGGCGGAGGAGCGCGAGCGACTCGCCGGGGAGTATCAAGAGTGGGTGCTGGAGAAGGCTGAGACCGAGGAGCAGCAGCGGCTCGCCGGGGTGGAGCTTTCCCAGCGAGAAGGAGAACTCGCCCAGCGGAAGGTCAACCTCGACTCCCACGAGGAAGACCTTGCCGCCGGGAGCAGGCCCTTGGCGGGGAACCAAGGAGGCGAAGCCGCCATGCTGCCGCGGAGACCGCCAAGGAGGAGCTTGCCGCCAAGGTCGCGCAGCTGGAGGAGTTGCTGAAGGCGAGCGTGGAGAAGGTCGCCGCGCTCAACACGGAGCGCGAGAAGGACGCCCACACCAACTCAGAACTCCAGGTGCGTCTTTCCAAGAAGGGCGACGAGTTGAAGGCCGCCAAGGACTCCATCGAGGATCTTGAGCTGAAAGTCTCTACGCTGAGGGACTCGCTTGACGCCGCCCGGGATCGGGAGACCAAGTTGAAGGAGGAGCTCCGCAAGGAGCTAACCTTGGTGGACAGCGCCAACAAAGCAGCCGAGCACTTCCGCTGCATGCCGAAAGTTATGGACCGAGGACTTGGTATCTTGTGCGTCCGACATTGACCAGAGTTCTTTGGCGCTGAAGCGGAGCATCTCATCTACTCCCCGGATCCAAATCTCCTCCCAGCGCCAAGCTCAGCCTCTTCTTCAGGGGGATCGCGCCGGCCCTTGCAAATCTGCGGAAGAAGATCCCCGCGCAACTCGCCGAGGAGACTCGCCGGCTGTGCACGGGAACCATGGAGCGTGTGCCGACGAAGATTGTATACCGCAATCCCGGCATAAACCTCACCAACGTTCTTCGCAGCTTGCCGGCCGACGCGAACATGGAGGCTCAAGGAGCAGGTCGCCCACATCATTGCTAAAGTGAACAAGATCTCCAGGTGGAGGGAGACCGCGAGACTAGGCCTCCTTTATCTTTATCTCTTTTGTTGCTGCATAGGGTGTTATGAGTTCATTAGTCATCGCGACAAGTTATTCCTTGTAAGATATTATCTTTATTTTGATCAATAGATGCAGTGTTATCTCCTTGTTCGATCCTCAACCTTGTATGCTTCAACCCTACGCTTCTAGGGAACTTGCCGGCAAGGGGCCCTTGCCGCGAGCGCTGAGTGCTGAACTCGAAGCAGCCCGCTGGCCAAGGTCTTACCGGCAAGCAACCTTGCCGCAGCTAGTCGCAACGCACTTAGCTTGCTGAGCGGACTCGAAAACGAAACAAGGGCGCGACACTTGTCGCAGCTCACTTAAATCGTTGAGCGTGCTCGAAAACAAGATAAGGGTGCGGCTATCCACGGTAGGTTCCTCCGCCGCATGTGTTTTCCATACAAAGTGTGGTTGTTCAAGGAAGGCAACTTAAAATTTAAAATTTTGAACTGCTCAAATTCTAATAACTTAGCTGTGATCTGCGTTCTCCGCAAGCTTCTCTTTCTTGAACAGCACTTGGTTCATCCTCCATTTCCTTCCCCCGCAAACTTGTGCGCGAGGAACGCTCCTTCCGCTTAAGAGGCAAGGAAAGAGAAGAGGGAAACAAGTGTATGGCCTTTCGTGCTATTGCTTACGGATATGTGTGTCGCACAAGAGAGGCCAAATAACACATGCAAATAGCAAAGAAAAGCATGGGAAAGGCAACTAGCGCAAAACACAGAAACTTTACTGATGCACGGGGTCTGCGCCCGGCTTTGTACAAAGGGTTACATGCAACAGCGGCAAAGCTTGTACAAAAGGTGGTTGCCGGAGCGGATCACGGCAACCACGCCTTATGGGTGAAACTTGCGAAGATGCTCTATGTTCCAGGAGTTGCTCACCGGTAAGCCTTCTTCGGTCTCGAGGCGGACAGCGCCGGGCCTCGTGACTTGTCTCACCCGATAAGGGCCTTCCCACTTCGGCGTCAACTTGTTGGAATTCTTGGCGGATGAACACGCCAAGAACAAGGTCGCCTTCCTCGAGACTCCTGGCTTTGACCTTGCGGCTATGGTAGCGGCGCAAGGCTTGCTGGTATCGAGCAGCTCGCACAGCAGCCTGGAGACGTCCCTCCTCAAGGAGCAATGCATCATCTTGCCGCAGTTGCTCTTGCTCGAGCTCATCATAAGCGAGCACTCGAGGAGATCCAGATACGAGTTCCGTGGGGAGAACTGCCTCGCTCCATAGACTAGAGCAAAGGTGTATGTCCGTGGCTCGATTTGGTGTCGCTCGATTGACCAAAGAGCCGCGGTAGCTCCTCTATCCAATTTCTACCGCACTGCGCAGCCTCGTCGAAAGTTCTTGTCTTGAGTCCGCGCAGCACTTCAAAGATTGGCCCTTCCGCTTGACCGCTGCTCCTCGGGTGAGCAATGAAGTTAAACAGACCTTGGCGCCAAGGTCTTGGACGATCGCATGAAGGTGCGACTAGTGAATTGTGTATCGTTGTCGCGATAATCCGTTAGGGATCCAAACGGCACACAATCGATCTCAAGAACTTGATCGCTGATTGTGCTGTCACCTTTCTCGCTGGCTCCACTTCGCCACTTTGTGAACTTGTCGATTGCTACGCACAAGTACTTAAAGCCCCGACAAGACGGGGAAGGGGCCGAGATATCGAGCCCCTGCATCGAGAAGGGCCAGGACAAAGGGATTGTTTGGAGAGCTTGAGCTGGTGATGAATCTGCTTTGCATGGAATCGCACGCTTCACACTTGGTTACTAGTGCAGCTTGCATCTTGAGGGCTTCTTGCCAAAGAACCCTTGCCGAAAGCTTTCCGCAAGCGCCTTTGCGCCAATGTGGTGGCCGATATGCCTCCGTGTATTTCGCCAACAGCTTCGCCCATCTTCCCGGAGATGCACTTCATCGACACCATTGAGTTTTCTTCCGCACAGCTCGTTATCCACTTAACCGATACATACTTGACTGTCTGGTTATCTTCTCCATTTCTTCTGGCTCGTCGGGAAGTTCTCCAGTTTGCAAAAAACGGACGATCTGCTGCGCCCATGCCGGAGCTTGGGGCTCAACGGCAAGGACTAAAGGCATGAGGGCCGCTGCGGGAACCTCAGCTTCACGGCAAGAACCTCGGCTCGCCGAGCTGAAGGTCTCGCAAGCTCGCCGGGCGAGGCTTGTCGGGAACACTTGTTTCAACCAGACAGATCCGAGGATCTGCAGGAGCAAATTGTTCCTCGGCGCTCGGTCGTTGATCTTGGGGACCTTGGCGGCGGCCTCGGGGAGACCCGCCGCAAGTAGTCGCCGGAGACCAACTTTTCTTCTTGGACTGCCCAATTGATGGCGTGACGGATGGTTGAGTCAGCTTGAGCAAGAAGGTCCTGGTTCCATTGTGTAACTTCATTGAAGCACACTTTGAATGGCCATCTGCGATTTCATTCGAGCTCTCGGACGTGCTCCATCTGCAAACCTTCAAAGCGCCTCAAGCTTCCTCACTTCATCGACATAAGCTTCCATCAAAGGGCTCGATAGCTCTTGTTAACTTGCGGACCACCAATCGAGAATCTCCCGCACAATCAACTTCTCGATCCCAAGTTCGCCGCAATCCCGAGGCCGGCGAGCAAACCTTCATATTCAGCAGTGTTGTTTGTCGCTGCTCCTTGGGAAGTGCATCCGATAACATACTTGAGGTGCTCTCCGTGGGCGCGATGAGTACCACGCCGCACGGGCGCCTTTGCAGCGAGAAGGCACCATCAAAGTACATTACCCATTCACTTGTCGCTTCTTGTACGGTGTACTTGTTTCTTGGACTTCTTCATCGGGCGTTGGGGTCCACTCTGCTATAAATTCTGCCAAAGCTCGGCTCAGATGGTTGAAGTACTTTCAAACTTGAGTCCAAAGCTCGACAGCTCCAAAGGCCCACTCAACAATCCTGCCTGCTTCCGGTTGTGCAATATCCTCTTCACGGAAAGCGAGTGACCATCGTTATCTCGTGTGCTCGAAGTAATGGCGCAGCTTTCGAGGCCATGAGGAGGCCGAAGCAACTTTTGCACACCGTAGTATCTTGATCTAGCCCCGGAGAAGGGAACTTACAAAATACACCGGGCGCTGCACCATCTTCTTCCGCACCTCATCCTGCTTCTGCCGCAGAGTTGTCCTTGTCGGGCCAGAGCTTGTCGGAGTAGCCCCGCTTGTCGCTGGACTCGCTTGCCGGTGGTGTAGCCTCCTCGTCGGACTCCTCTCCACATTAACGCAGCACTAACCACCTGGTTGGTTGCCGCTAGGTACAGCAGCAACTTCTCCCGTGGTCTAGGTGCGACAAGCATCGGAGTGGAGGATAGGTACCGCTTCAAATCTGCAGCGCTGCCTCCGCTTCGAGTCCACTTCATGGGACCTGCCTTCTTCAAGATTTTGAAGAAAGGTAGGCGCGCTCGCAGACTTCAAATGAACCTACCGAGGGCAGCCACACAACCTGCAAGCCTTTCGACATCCTTGACTCGCCCGGGCTTCGATCTGCTCAATGGCTTTAATCTTGTCGGGTTGGCTTCAATCCCTCTCAGTGACAGAAAGAACCCGAGAAGTTTGCCGAGGGAACTCCAAAGACGCACTTCTCGGGTTCAACTAAGCTGATCTTCTTGCAGGTTCAAACGTCTCTTCCAAATCTTGAATCAGCGATCCTTGCTTTTGCTCTTCACCACGATATCATCCATGTAAGCCTCTACATTTCGTGGATCTGTGGCTCAAAAGCAGTATACACTACCCTCGCAAATGTTGATCCTGCATTCTTCAGTCCAAATGGCATGCGATGAAGCAATAAGTGCCACATGGAGTGATAAATGCGATCTTCTCTTCATCCTCTTTGGCCATACAGATCCGGTGATAGCCCGAGTATGCATCAAGAAAGCGAGTAGCTCACATCCCGCAGTGGAGTCAACAATCTGGTCAATGCGCCGCAAGGAATGGATCCTTGGGACATGCTTTATTCACATCGGTGAAGTCTATACACAGCCTCCATTTCCGCTGGTTTGGCGCACGACGCATCGGGTTTGCTAACCACGCCGGATGGATCACACCTCTAACTAGGCCTGCTGCCTCTAGCTTCTTGATTTCTTCGCTGATGAATTCTTGGCGCCCACGGCTTGCTTCCTCACTTTTGCTTGATGGGTCACAAGATGAGGGCAAACAGCAAGCTTGTGCTCAATCACCTTCCCGGGAACACCGGGATGTCGATGGTTGCCATGAAAACACATCGACATTCGCCCGCAGGAAGGCAACGAGCGCGCTTCCTATTTGTTGTCAAGTGTGGCAATCGATGGTGAAGGTACCACCGCTGCCGCCCTCCTTGGCGGACACCTTCTTGGTTGCCGGCGGAGCGGCCATTCCCTTTTTACTCTTGCCGGTGGAGCTCGACGGGACGTCCTCGACGGCAGCGCAGCACTCCGAAGAGGTGCGGTTGCCGGAGTGGGCCCCAGAGCACTTGCCGGACTTGGTCTTCGTCTTCTTCCCCCCGGGAGCTTCAGCGGCAAGTGTATCCTTATCGGCCGCAGCTGCCGCATCCCGGTAGATCTTGTCGGCGCAGACAAGCGCATCCTTCTTGTCGCCGTGGACAGTGATGACGCTTATCGCCCCGCATCTTGAGTACGCTAAGCATAATGGGAAGCTGCCATGAACTTGGCGAGGGGGGACGGCTGAGTATTCCATTGTATGGCAACGGAATATCGGCGACGCCGAAAGTGATGCGCTCGATCCTGAAATTGAGCTCCCGCCAAAGGTCACCGGCAGAGTGATCTTTTCCTTGGGCTTGCTCCGTCCCGGTTGATTCTTGAAAGGGCCGGTCTCTTCGAGCTCGCCATCCTGAATTTGGAGTTTCTTGATCACAGCAGAGGAGATCAAGTTCAGCCCGCCCCGGCCAACCAACATTTTGGTGACCTTGAGGTTGCGGATGGTGGGCGAGACCAGCATCGGCAAGCACCCGACCGCGGTGGTGCGGCCGTGGTGATCCTCAAGATCAAAAATGATGGGCGTCTTTGGACCATTTGAGGAGCTCGCGACTCCACGGGCGGCTCCGCTGCATTCACCTCACGCACCCACCGCTTTAGCTGGCGGTGGAGGTGTGCGAGAGGCGCCACCGTCGACGCACAGACCTTCGTGGCCTTTCGAACTCCGCTCGCTGTTATCCTCATCCTCCATGTCTTCGCTCGTCGCCTTCTTCATCCTTGTCGCGCCCCGGGAGGTCGCTCACCTTGCCGCTGCTTGGCCCCGCCACTGGCGTCCTCCCCGCCATTGAACGGCCGCTTGCTCGGTTCTCCTCCGCCACCTTGGGCCTTCTCCTTGTCGCGCCTCTCAGACTAGCTTTTTGCTGCTCGACGAGATACTCGACGCGCTTGCGCTTGGAGAGATCGTGGCCCTTGGTGCGGTGGATTTTGCAGATTGCTTGTCGGAGCCGCCCCGCTTGTCGGTTGCGCTCACAGGGCAGGCTCCTTGCCGAGCCGCCAGCCTGTGTTTGCTTGGCGGGAGCCTCCTTGCCGGACTTCTCGACGGCAAGCACCTCTTTCTTGTTCTTCTTTCGTTGTTCCGCCCGGCTCTTCTTTGCCGGGCGGCGTCGTCATTGCCGCTTCCTCCTGCGCCAAGATCCTCCCGGGAGTCTCTCCTCTTCCACGCGGCGCACTTATCACCCGAGCATAGAGCTCACGACATCCCGAATCTTGGTCATCGCCATCTCTTCACGCATGCGCGTTACGCGACGCTCGTGGAACGCGCCGATAACCGCGATGTGGTGGACATCAGGATGTTGTGCTGCACACGGCCAAGCGCTGGATATACTTGCGCAGGATTCTCCTTCCTTCGGGCCAATATGTGGAGATCGCTCTCGTCGTGGGGTTTGTGGCCGCCAAAGTGAAGGCGCCAACAAACCGATGGCAAAGGTCTGCCCAAGAAGAAATGGAGTTTTCGGCAAGTGCATAAGCCAAGAACGAACGCTCGCTTAAGCACAAGCGGAAGTAGTTCGCCAGATCTTCGTCGCGCCGCAGCCTCGCACCGCGATGGTGTAGACACCGAGGAATTCCGAGGGTGCGCCTTGCCGTCGTACTTCTCCGCACGTCAGCTTGAAATTCTTCATCTTTGGGCCATCGACGCGCCGCAGCTCGCGGGTGAACGCAGGCAGCCGCGTCTGACGCAAGTCGCCTGTTCACCGGGCGCGCGCTGGCGTCGGCAGCTCCCAGCTCTCTGGTCCGATTGTCGCCGAAGCTGGCGGCGCCGATCGTGGTCCGAAGCGTTTTCTTGTCGCCGGTCGCCGAGGACTGGCGTTGATCCTGCCGAGCCCGCGGATCCGACGATGCCGTGGAGCCGCTGTCGGTGTTGTTCGCGGGCGGCGCTTTTGCTTCGCGGCGGGAGTGCATGGTGGTTGCACCCGGCGCTCTTGTCGCCGTCGGCCTTCGCTTTTCAGCTTGCCGCGCCGCGAGGTCGCCTGGCTGCTGTGAAGAGTCGTTATTGGCGGCGATCGGGCTCGATGGTAGCCCTCCGTCCGCCTTGTCCGCCGCCGAGGGAAGTCGAGCGATTGCGCCCTTGCAGCGCTTCGCCGGAGTGGAGGGGAGCGGGCGGCGGTGCGAGGAGCGGATATGCTCGACTCTAACAGCGTTAGAAGGAGCAGGTCCTGCCCGGCGCTTTCGCTTTGCTTGTGCACGGACGGTGGTCCGGAGCATCCCGCGAGCCTCCGGTGTGTCTGTCTCAAGAAAGCGGATACCACCTCCCGTGGTATGGCGCCGCTGGGTTGTCGTGCCGAGATGGACGCGGCGTGTCCACGGAGACCGAGGCGCGGTCATCCGCCTTGTCTTTGATTCGTGGCGCCGCGAGTGTCTCGCCGGCGACCACCTTCCGACGGCGTCTCCTCCGCCCACCGCTGGTTCCGGTGGCGGCGGATGAGACGCAGACGGCTCGCAACCTCGAAGCCTTCTTCTTCGGGCCATGGCGCAATTGTTGATGAAGTTGCTGGCGAAACCGGAGAGGTTGATGAAGAACGCGCAGCGTGAACGCCGGATCAGTCCGCACAACCTCGCGCGCCCTACCGGGCGCGCCAAAGATGTCGGGGAAACTGTCCTCCATTTAACACCTATGGGACCGGAGCCCTTGTCTGCATGCGGTACGAGGGCGGAGGGAGCACGAAGAGCAGATCGTAGCGAGCATGCGGGCAGTTTTACCTGAGTTCGCCCGCGATGGACGCCAGAAACCCTACCCTGCCTTGGTTTGTATTGAGCTCGGGAGCTTGAAGAGCTACAAGATGCTACTACCGAGCGTGAGAGTTGCAAGGTTTTGAACCCCGCCACGTTGTGCATGGGCCTCCTTTTATAGTGCAAGGGGTCACCGACATGTGTCAACGAGGAGAAAGGGGTAAAACGTAAAAGAGGTGGTAGATGGAATAGTGCGGAACAAAGGAGCTACAAAGGCGTGAACAAGTGGTCGCTACCTACTTTTGTGATGGGGACAAGGGCATTTAATGCCCGTCGTGGTCGACCCCAAAAGCTCCCGCCCTTGTGTCTCCGCTCGCCACGGCGATGGATCCACCACCGTGGAGTGCCACCGTGTCCCCAGGCGGCCACAGCCATCCGCCACGCGCCCTCGAAAGGCCCTGTAGGCGTGGCGTGGGCTGATGGGCTGGAGCGCGGCACACACAGAATTCTCCCGGCAAGCACCTTGCCGGGTCTTGACCTTGCCGGACCCGGAGCTTGCGGGCTCAGAACTTGTCGCTCCCGGGCCCTCGCCGACGCATATAGCGCCGAGGCGTGTCTTCTATGATGTAATCTTCTAGTCTTCCGGCGAGCTCCTCTTGCTGTGGCCTTGCGTGAGTGATGTAACCTTGAGCCGAACGGCCTTCCCGCAAACTCCGCTTGCCGGGTCTCGATCTTCTGTCTTGTATACTTGCCTTTGAATGGTTTGTCATGGAGCAGGAAGGTCTTCGGCGAGCACGTGGTAAACCCTGCCGCGGGAAGCTGCAACCGCCCGATCACAAGTTGGGGTACTGAGGTACCCCTACCTTAGTACACCGACAAACTCAAGTCTAAAATTGTGTGTACAAGGTCATAGAGCTGGTTCAACTCTAGTGTAAAATTATTTGTACTAGGTTATAGAGCTAGTTCATATCTAGTGTAAAATTATTTGTACTAGGTTATAGAGCTAGTTCAACTCTAGTTTAAAATTATTTGTACTAGGTGATAGAGCTGGTTCAACTCTAGTCTAAAATTGTGTGTACTAGGTCATAGAGCTAGTTCAACTCTAGTGTAAAATGATTTGTACTAGGTTATAGAGCTAGGTCAGTTCTAGTGTAAAATTATTTGTACTAGATAATAGAGCTATTTGATTTCTAGTGTAAAATTATTTGTACTAGGCTATTGAGCTAGTTCAACTCTAGTGGAAAATTATTTGTACTAGGTAATAGAGCTAGTTCAATTCTAATGTAAAATTATTTGTACTAGGTTATAGAGCTAGTTCAACTATAGTGTAAAATGATTTGCACTAGGTTATAGAGCTAGTTCAACTCTAGTATAAATTTATTTGTATTTGGTTATAGAGCTAGTTCAGCTCTAGTGTAAAATTATTTGTAGTAGGTTATAGAGCTAGTTCAACTCTAGTCTAAAATTATTTGTACTATCTTATAGAGCTAGTTCAACTATAGTCTAAAATCGTGTGTACTAGGTCATAGAGCTAGTTCAACTCTAATGTAAAATGATTTGTACTAGGTTATAACCCTAGTACAATGCTAGTATAAAATTATGTGTACTAGGTTATAGAGCAGGTTCATTTCTAGTGTAAAATTATTAGTACTAGCTTATAGAGCTAGTTCAACTCTAGTGTAAAATTATTTTTACTTGGTTATAAAGCTAGTTCAATTCTAGTGTAAAATCATTTGTAGTAGGATATAGAGCTAGTTCAACTATAGTGTAAAATGATTTGTACTAGGTTATCGAGCTAGTTCAACTCTAGTGTAAAATTATTTGTGCTAGGTTATAGAGCTAGTTCAAATCTAGTGTAAAATTATTTGTACTAGGTTATAGAGCTAGTTCAACTCTAGTTTAAAATTATTTGTACTAGGTTATAGAGCTAGTTCAACTCAAGTCTAAAATTGTGTGTACTAGGTCATAGAGCTAGTTCAACTCTAGTGTAAAATGATTTGTACTAGGTTATAGAGCTAGTTTAGTTCTAGTGTAAAATTATTTGTACTAGATAACAGAGCTAGTTGATTTCTTGTGTAAAATTATTTGTACTAGGCTATTGAGCTAGTTCAACTCTAGTGTAAAATTATTTGTACTAGGTAATAGAGCTAGTTCAATTCTAATGTAAAATTATTTGTACTAGGTTATAGAGCTAGTTCAACTATATAGTGTAAAATGATTTACACTAGGTTATAGAGCTAGTTCAACTCTAGTGTAAAATTATTTGTACTAGGTTATAGAGCTAGGTCAACTCTAGTCTAAAATTATTTGTACTATCTTATAGAGCTAGTTCAACTATAGTCTAAAATTGTGTGTACTAGGTCATAGAGCTAGTTCAACACTAGGGTAAAATGATTTGTACTAGGTTATAACCCTAGTACAATGCTAGTGTAAAATTATGTGTACTAGGTTATAGAGGAGGTTCATTTCTAGTGTAAAATTATTTGTACTAGCTTATAGAGCTAGTTCAACTCTAGTGTAAAATTATTTGTACTTGGTTATAAAGCTAGTTCAATTCGAATGTAAAATTATTTGTAGTAGGTTATAGAGCTAGTTCAACTCTAGTGTAAAATTATTTGTACTAGGTAATAGAGCTAGTTCAATTCTAATGTAAAATTATTTGTACTAGGTTATAGAGCTAGTTCAACTATAGTGTAAAATGATTTACACTAGGTTATAGAGCTAGTTCAACTCTAGTTTAAAATTATTTGTACTAGGTTATAGAGCTGCTCCATTCTGGTTTAAAATATTTTTACTAGGTTATAGAGCTAGTTCAACTCTAGTCTAAAATTGTGTGTACTAGGTCATAGAGCTAGTTCAACTTTAGTGTAAAATGATTTGTACTACGTTATAGAGCTAGTTCAATTCTAGTGTAAAATTATTTGTACTAGACAATAGAGCTAGTTCATTTCAAGTGTAAAATTATTTGTACTACGTTATTGAGCTAGTTCAACTCTAGTGTAAAATTATTTGTACTTGGTAATAGAGCTAGTTCAATTCTAATGTAAAATTATTTGTACTAGGTTATAGAGCAGGTTCATTTCAAGTGTAAAATTATTTGTACTAGCTTACAGAGCTAGTTCAACTCTAGTGTAAAATTATTTGTACTTGGTTATAAAGCTAGTTCAATTCGAGTGTAAAATTATTTGTAGTAGGTTATAGAGCTAGTTCAACTATAGTGTAAAATGATTTGTACTAGGTTATAGAGCTAGTTCAACTCTAGTGTAAAATTATTTGTGCTAGGTTATAGAGCTAGTTCAAATCTAGTGTAAAATTATTTGTACAAGGTTATAGAGCTAGTTCAACTCTAGTTTAAAATTATTTGTACTAGGTTATAGAGCTAGTTCAACTCAAGTCTAAAATTGTGTGTACTAGGTCATAGAGCTAGTTCAGCTCTAGTGTAAAAATGATTTGTACTAGGTTATAGAGCTAGTTTAGTTCTAGTGTAAAATTATTTGTACTAGATAATAGAGCTAGTTGATTTCTAGTGTAAAATTATTTGTACTAGGCTATTGAGCTAGTTCAACTCTAGTGTAAAATTATTTGTACTAGGTAATAGAGCTAGTTCAATTCTAATGTAAAATTTTTTGTACTAGGTTATAGAGCTAGTTCAACTATAGTGTAAAATGATTTACACTAGGTTATAGAGCTAGTTCAACTCTAGTATAAAATTATTTGTATTAGGTTATAGAGCTAGTTCAACTCTAGTGTAAAATTATTTGTACTAGGTTATAGAGCAAGGTCAACTCTAGTCTAAAATTTTTTGTACTATCTTATAGAGCTAGTTCAACTATAGTCTAAAATCGTGTGTACTAGGTCATAGAGCTAGTTCAACACTAGGGTAAAATGAATTGTACTAGGTTATAACCCTAGTACAATGCTAGTGTAAAATTATGTGTACTAGGTTATAGAGTAGGTTCATTTCTAGTGTAAAATTATTTGTACTAGCTTATAGAGCTAGTTCAACTCTAGTGTAAAATTATTTGTACTTGGTTATAAAGCTAGTTCAACTCAAGTGTAAAATTATTTGTAGTAGGTTATAGAGCTAGTTCAACTATAGTGTAAAATGATTTGTACTAGGTTATAGAGCTAGTTCAACTCTAGTGTAAAATTATTTGTACTAGGTTATAGAGCTAGTTCAAATCTAGTGTAAAATTATTTTTACTAGGTTATAGAGCTAGTGCAACTCTAGTTTAAAATTATTTGTACTAGGTTATAGAGCTCGTTCCATTCTAGTTTAAAATATTTTTACTAGGTTATAGAGCTAGTTCAACTCTAGTCTAAAATTGTGTGTACTAGGTCATAGAGCTAGTTCAACTTTAGTGTAAAATGATTTGTACTAGGTTATAGAGCTAGTTCAATTCTAGTGTAAAATTATTTGTACTAGACAATAGAGCTAGTTCATTTCAAGTGTAAAATTATTTGTACTACGCTATTGAGCTAGTACAACTCTAGTGTAAAATTATTTGTACTTGGTAATAGAGCTAGTTCAATTCTAATGTAAAATTATTTGTACTAGGTTATAGAGCAGGTTCATTTCAAGTGTAAAATTATTAGTACTAGCTTACAGAGCTAGTTCAACTCTAGTGTAAAATTATTTTTACTTGGTTATAAAGCTAGTTCAATTCGAGTGTAAAATTATTTGTAGTAGGTTATAGAGCTAGTTCAACTATAGTGTAAAATGATTTGTACTAGGTTATAGAGCAAGTTCAACTCTAGTGTAAAATTATTTGTACTAGGTTATAGAGCTAGTTCAGATCTAGTGTAAAATTATTTGTACTAGGTTATAGAGCTAGTTCAACTCTAGTTTAAAATTATTTGTACTAGGTTATAGAGCTGGTTCAACTCTAGTCTAAATTTGTGTGTACTAGGTCATAGAGCTAGTTCAACTCTAGTGTAAAATGATTTGTACTAGGTTATAGAGCTAGTTCAGTTCTTGTATAAAATTATTTGTACTAGATAATAGAGCTAATTGATTTCTAGTGTAAAATTATTTGTACTAGGCTATTGAGCTAGTTCAACTCTATTGTAAAATTATTTGTACTAGGTAATAGAGCTAGTTCAATTCTAATGTAAAATTATTTGTACTAGGTTATAGAGCTAGTTCAACTATAGTGTAAAATGATTTGCACTAGGTTATAGAGCTAGTAAAACTCTAGTATAAAATTATTTGTATTAGGTTATAGAGCTAGTTCAACTCTAGTGTGAAATTATTTGTACTAGGTTATAGAGCTAGTTCAACTATAGTCTAAAATTATTTGTACTATCTTATAGAGCTAGTTCAACTATAGTCTAAAATCATGTGTACTAGGTCATAGAGCTAGTTCAACTCTAGTGTAAATTGATTTGTACTAGGTTATAACCCTAGTACAATGCTAGTGTAAAATTATGTGTACTAGGTCATAGAGCTAGTTCAACTCTAGTGTAAAATTATTTGTACTTGGTTATAAAGCTAGTTTAATTCGAGTGTAAAATTATTTGTAGTAGGTTATAGAGCTAGTTCAACTATAGTGTAAAATGATTTGTACTAGGTTATAGAGCTAGTTCAACTCTAGTGTAAAACTATTTGTATTAGGTAATGGAGCTAGTTCAAATCTAGTGTATAATTATTTGTACTAGGTTATAGAGCTAGTTCAACTCTAGTTTAAAATTATTTGTACTAGGTTACAGAGCTAGTTCTATCGGTATACTAGAGTAGGGGTACCTTAGTATCCCGAACTTGTGCATGGGCAGTCGCAGCGCCCCGCGGCAAGGCTTGCCGGGCGACCGCCAAGGTCCTCCGTGGTTCCTTTAGAGCCATTCAAGAACAAAGTGTTTAAGCCAAGAAGACAAGGCCCCGGCAAGCTTTAAGCCAAGAAGACAAGGCCCCGGCAAGAGGAGCTTGCCGGGAAGGCCAAGACCCCGGCAAGAGGAGCTTGCCGGGAAGGCCAACCAAGGCATTTCAAGGAACTTGCCGCGACGCGCCTCGCGTCCCGGCAAGGCCCGGTGAGCGACAAGCTTCCGGACACGACAAGACAACGACCGCGGCAAGGCGCTTGCCGCGGCAAGCTACCACTGCACTCCATGCTCCAAAGACATACACCAACGTGTCGCCCACAGGACCGCTCCAGTAGCGTGGCGAGAGAGGTCAGGCAGCCAGCGTGCGAGGTGGCGTTGGCGCCGACAAGATTGCCATCGTGGCAAGCGGTGGCGCCCCTGACGGTCACTTTTTTTCACTGTTTGGGCAACACAGACGGGCATTTAATGCCTTTGTCCCCTGCCGTCAGGGTTAGGTAGGATACACTGTACAAATAGGTGTACCAACCGCACCACTTTTCCATTTTTACCCTTGCATGCGTTTCCACCTGTCGGTGACCCCTTGAGCATATAAAAGGAGGCCCATGTGCAACGAGAGGGGGTTCAAACCAGAAAACACTCACGCCGGTCTCGCAGCTAGTGAGTACTATAGCTCTCAGGCCCCGAGCAAGAACACAATACAATCGACAAGCAGCGGTAGGAGTATTATCTCCGAAGAGCTCGAAGCTGGGTAAACCGCTCGTGTTAGCCGCCCGATCCGCTCTTCGGCGACCTCCGCCCGCAGAACCTAAAGGGCCCTGCCCCATAGGTGCTTGTTTTCCCACGACATCTTTGGCGCGCCGGTAGGGGCGCCGAGGTTGTGTGAACCTGATCCGCATTCACGCGAGCTAGATCTTCATCATCTTCATCGACATGCCACCGAAGAAGAAGGCTTCGGAGGTGGCTGCTCCGTCCGCGTCGAACCCACCACCACCGGAGCAAGCAGGTGGTGGGGTAGACGTCGGCGGAGGAATGGGCGTCGACGAGGGAGCTCATGGTGCTGCCAAGTCCCAGGACAAGGCCGCACAAACCTCGGCGTCCGTACATGCACCGCGCCCATCTCAGGAGGCGCGGGACCGACAGCGTCATGGTACTCGCGGTACCATACGTTCGTTGGGCCAAGGCCAAGCTTGTGGATCTCGGGATGCTCAAGACCAGCATGCACGCCAACATGCTGGCACGAGCGCGGCACGGTCGCCTGGACGAGATGCTGCTCCTTCTAACATAGTTAGAAGTTTGAGCATATCCCGCTCCTCGCACCGTTCGTCACCGCCACCCAAAACTCCAGCAGAAGCTTTGGCACGAGCTCAACTGCTCCTGGATTACCCTCCAACGGTAGACAAGATCGACGATTGGAGAGCCACCATTCGGAGTCTCATCAGCTTCGCCAACAGCGACACTCCACGGCAGCCGGGTACATCGTAGCCACGGCAAGATTGCCAGGCACAAGCCGGTGGCGACAAGACCGGTGGGGGTGCAACCACCGTGCACTCTCCACCCCGAAGGCCAAGATCGCCGACTCGCCGGGCCAACCCCGACAGCGACTCCACCGCATCATCGGATCCGCGAGCTCGTCGCGATCCGTGCCAAGTTCTTCACGAATGACAGGAAGAAGACGCTCGTACTCGCATCGAGCGCCGAAGAGAAGCGCGACGTCAATCAAACCAGCGATCTGGGCCCACTGTCAACATGCATGCGCCAGGGGAACCAGGCGACTTGCCGTACGTGGTAGGTTCCCCTGCGTTCACTCGTGAGCTGCGGCAAGTCCAGTGGCCCAGTACGAAGAATTTCAAGCCAGATGTACCAGAGAATTACGACGGCAAGTTGCATCCGTCGGAGTTCCTCAGCATCTACACCATCGCGGTGCAAGCTGCTGGGGGGCGTGACGACAAGATCCTTGCCAACTACTTCCCGCTGGTGCTCAAGCCCAATGTCAGGTCCTGGCTCATGCACTTGCCGGACAACTCCATATCCTCCTGGGCAGATCTATGCCATCAGTTTGTCGGCGCTTTACAGCGCCACAAGCCTCATGGCCAAGAGAGCGATCTTCATCTCGCCGCCTGAAGGAAGGAGAGCCCTCGCAAGTACATTTAGAGATTCAGCTGGCATACAGCGCAAGAACATCCCGAGATGTCCACCGTGTCGCGGTCATCGGCGCTGCTCCATCGAGCGCGCGAAACCGCAGGATGCGGAGGAGATGGCGATGTGCAAGATCAGGGACATCAGTGAGCTATATGCCCTGGCCGACAAGTGTGCGCGTGCTGAGGAAGGAAGGAAACTCCCCGGAGAGAATTCAGGAGCAGGAGGATCTGACAGTGAGGATGCCGCCCCGGCAAGGAAAAACTGGCGGCAGAACAACAGGAAGAAGAAAGGCAAAGATGTGCTAGTCGTTGAGCAGTCTAGCAACGGAGGTGGCTCCAAGGAAGCTGAAGCTGTGGCGGCCACCGACAAGCAGGACGGCTCCGGCAAGCAGTACTGCAAGATCCACCGCACCAAGGGCCATGATCTCCAGAGCTGCAAGAAGGTCGAGCAGCTTGTCGAGCAGCAAAAAGCTGAGTACGAGCGATGTGACAAGGAGAAGGCCCAAGAAGGTACTGGAGGATCCGGCAAGAAACGTCCCGGCCGGGGAGGACGCCACGGCAAGGCCAAGCAGCGGCAAGGAGACAGACCTCCCAGCGGCCGCGACAAGGATGAAGATGAAGACGAAGATGAAGATATGGATGATGAGGAGGCTGACGAGCAGGAGTTCCAGAAAGCCACAGAGGTCCTGTGCGTTGACGACGGTGCTTCTCTGCATACTTCACACTGCCAGCTCAAGCAGTGGGTGCGGGAAGTCAATGCGGCAGAACCACCCGTCGAGTCACGCAAGCCTCTGAAGTGGTCCAGCACGCCTATCATCTTTGATATTGAGGACCACCCTGATCACATAACTACGGTCGGGGGCTTGCCGATGTTGGTTTCACCAACTATCCGCAACCTCAAGGTCACTAAGACGCTAGTTGACGGCAGGGCCGGCTTGAACCTGATCTCCTCCGCGGTACTTCAAAAACTCCAGATCCCTGACAGCGAGCTCCAAGAGACCGGCACATTCCAAGGAATCAACCCGGGAAGGAGCAAGCCGAAGGGGAAGATCACGTTGCCGGTGACATTTGGCAGTGAGTTGAACTTCAGGACTGAGAGGGTCACTTTTGACGTTGCTGACTTTCCATTGCCCTACAATGGGATACTCGGCCGCCGAAGATTTCGCCAAATTCATGGCAGCCTCTCACTATGCGCATAACATGTCAAGATGCCAGGCCCGATAAGTGTTATCTCTGTCCCTGGCGACAAGAAGGATGCTCTTATCTGCGCCGACAAGATCTACCGGGACGCAGCAGCCGCAGCAGATCGCAAGACACTTGCCGCTGAAGCTCCTGGGGGGAAGAAGAAGACCATGTCCGACAAGAGTTCTGATGCCCACTCCGGCAAGCGCACCTCTTCGGAGTGCTGCGCTACCATCGAGGAAGCACCATCGAGCTCCACCGGCAAGTGTAAGAAGAAGATGACAGCTTCACCAAAGACCAAGAAGGTGTCCGCCAAGGAGGACGGCACTGGTGGTACCTTCACCATCAGTGCCACTCTCGACACTAAATAGGAAAGCACGCTCGTTGCTTTCCTGCGGGCGAACGTCGACGTGTTTGCATGGCAACCTTCTGACATCCCCGGTGTTCCCAGGAAAGTAATCGAGCACCATCTTGCTGTTTGTCCTCATGCGTGGCCCGTCAAGTAGAAAGTCAGGAAACAAGCAGTGGAGCGCCAAGAATTCATTGCAGAAGAGATCAAGAAATTGGAAGCAGTAGGCCTTGTCAGAGGAGTGCTCCATCCTACGTGGTTGGCCAATCCTGTAGTCGTGTGCAAGGCAAACGGGAAATGGAGGCTTTGTATAGACTTTACCGATGTCAATAAAGCTTGTCCCAAAGATCCATTTCCCTTGCCGCGCATTGACCAGATTGTTTACTCCACAGCTGGATGTGACTTGCTTTCATTTCTTGACGTATACTCAGGATACCATCAGATCTTCATGGCAGAAGAGGATGAGGAGAAGACCGCATTCATTACTCCATGTGGCACATACTATTTTGTACGGATGCCTTTCGGATTAAAGAATGCTGGTTCAACATTTGCAAGAGTAGTCCATGACGCTTTTGACCCACAAATACACAGAAATGTAGAAGCATACATGGATGACATAGTGGTCAAGAGCAAGGACAAGGCAACTCTGATTCATGATTTAGACGAGACTTTTGCAAATCTGCGCAAGATCAACCTCAAGCTTAACCCCGAGAAGTGCGTGTTTGGAGTCCCTTCCAGCAAGCTTCTCGGGTTCTTCGTGTCTCAGCGGGGAATTGAAGCCAACCCCGACAAGATCAAGGCCATTGAGCAGATTGAGGCACCAAAGCGCGTCAAGGATGTACGAAGACTTGCCGGTTGTGTGGCTGCTCTCAGCAGGTTTATCTCTAAGTCTGTTGAGCGCGCCCTGCCATTTTTCAAAATATTGAGAAAGGCAGGTCCAATGAAATGGACTCCGGAAGCGGAGGCTGCGCTCCAGGACCTGAAGAGATACCTGTCCTCCACTCCAACACTTGTCGCACCTAAGCCACAAGAGAAGTTGCTGCTGTATATAGCGGCAACCAATCAAGTGGTTAGTGCTGCGTTAGTAGCGTAGAGGGAGGCTGTCGGTGTCAAAACCGGCGGATCTCGGGTAGGGGGTCCCGAACTGTGCGTCTAGGCGGATGGTAACAGGAGGCAAGGGAGACAATGTTTTTACCCAGGTTCGGGCCCTCTTGATGGAGGTAAAACCCTACGTCCTGCTTGATTAATATTGATGATATGGGTAGTACAAGAGTAGATCTACCACGAGATCAAGGAGGCTAAACCCTAGAAGCTAGCCTATGGTATGATTGTTGTAATGTATGTTGTCCTATTTGACTAAGGCCCTCTGGTTTATATAGACACCGGAGAGGGCTAGGGTTACACAGAGTCGGTTACAATGGTAGGAGATCTACATATCCGTATTGCCAAGCTTGCCTTCCACGCCAAGGAAAGTACCATGCGGACACGAGCCGGAGTCTTCAATCTTCTATCTTCATAGTCTTGGAGTCCGGCGGATATTGATAGTCCGGCTGTCCGGTCACCCCCTAGTCCAGACTCCTCAAGAGCCCCCGAACCAGTCTTCAATGACGATAAGTCCGGCGTGCATAATGTTCGGCATTGCAAGGCGGGTTCCTCCCTTGAATAATCCAGAGAAGATCATGAACACAGGATAGTGTCGGCTCGCAAAAATAATTTCCACATTCCACCGAGAGAGAATAAAATGTACACTTAGCTCAATCTGCCGACGTATTATGTGGCGTGACATCACACCACAACCAAGCCTTTGTTTGAATCGCTTTTACTATACCACCAAAGACGCTTAGCGAAGCGGTTTTTGGCACGCCTTGTCGGGCAGATCGTGTTCCCCTTATTCCGGATTCTCATCAATACGCGTGGGTAACCCAACCGTTCCTGCCGCCACGCCTCTATCGAAGGGGAATCCCAAACGGTCACGAGACGGCCCTTGGTATCTCTTCCCTTTATAAGAGGACCAAGGTCGCCTTGTTCTTCAATCTCGTGATCGAATCTTTTCCCGCCCCATCGCCAACACCCAGAGCCTCAGATTCGAGCGCCGGATCCTCAATCATGTCCGCTCGACCTCCAGGGTCGGTGGATGCCCTCCTCCATCACGGAGGAGGACATATTGAAGTTGCGTGAGGCCTGGGCACCGCCCACGAGGTTTCAAGACAGTTGCCTGCCCAAGGGCAGGCCGTGCCCGCCTCGAGCCCGTGAATATGTCGCCAGATCCCACCTCCGTCGGGTTTAGGCTTCCCAACGGATCCCTTCGTGAGAGGTCTCTGCTCTACTACGGGCTGGACTTTCACGACTTGGCCCGAGTCCATCCTCCATATCTCCGCATTCATTATCATCTCAAGCCTTCCTCCGCTATTCCCTCTTCGCCTATGGTGAAGACCTTCAAGGTAGAGCCAAGATGATCGGGGCGCTCAAGCGGAGTGCGGGGCGACCATAAGCAAAAGGTCGATGCCTGCGGGCCCGAGGGTTCCTTTCAAGAGGAACTTGGACTGTGGCAGCAGGAGTGGTTCTATATCACCGCTCCAAGGGGCAGCAAGAAAAAGCCGCCGCCCTTATTCCGCCCGGGACCTCCACGCCAATTGATGTCGTGGGTCAACCAAGGGCTCAATCGGGGCCGCCCGAGGACGTGCCTCACCGCAGGCGGATTCGAGACCTCCAAGCGAGGGAGATCGACCTGATCAAAGTGATGCGGTGATGCTACTCGTATCTTCGCTTCTGCAAACGCCGCCCTCTCCGCCTATGGGATTTCAACCGAGGGACCTCAGATTCTCCAACACTTTATGGGTGCGACACCAATGGAGATGTACAAGCTGTTCTTCTGACCGCAGTGGCGTGGTCCGGATTCAGCCGAGGACGCAGGCCTAAGCCGCGATCGCCTTGATACTGTGTAAATAGCTCGAGTCCGGACACTCTGCTTATATGCCTTTCTAGAGTTCGCCTCGACCTTTGTTCTTTACAGAATGGGTGGCGCGATCAAGGCTGATAAGATGTCCGCCCCCCTCCCAGAGACCGTGACTGAGCCCGTGCTGGTCGAATGTTGGAGGTCGCGCCACGAAGGGGTCAAGGGGAAAATAAAGGAGCTAATATTTCGCCAAAGAGGCGATCAAGAGGGGGAACCAAGAACCCCTCCTTCAGGGGAGAAGAGGACCGCCTCAAGATCCAGAGGCCAAAGCCCTAAACATGGGAAGAGATCTTCCTGGTCCGGCGTCCGGAAAGAATCCTGACGCACAATCATCGCTAAAAGATCAGCCTCCAACGAGCCGTGAGTACGTAAAAGAGGGAATTAATTAGTAGGGAAATACCTTCATTTATGCTTCAGGTAACCAAATATTTATATTGCAGTTCGGATCTGCAGCCTTCTCGAGGAGTTCATCTTCGGGGACCTTCTTCCGGAGATGATGGAGAGCGACACGCCCATCCGCAGCGCCGCCAGATGAGGCAAAGTAACCCAAGTGTCGCCACGAGGGTATCCCGAGTCCGGAGGGGCCAGAGTTTGGTACCTACTAGTGTCGGTCGAGAATCAAGAATCTGCTTGAGAGGGCGCCCATTTTCAGAAGATCACCGTGCGTTAATGCGTATGGTGATTGGAAGGATTTCGTCCACCGAGAGCGGATTGCGTAATGCCGCCATGAGTTTGCTGGCGGGATTTGAGGTATGCGAGAATGACGCACCCCTTTGTCTTTTAACAGTTTTGCATATAACAATGCGCCCTGTATAGATAGTAGCCCCTGGGACTCGGTAGGTTGTCGGAAACGACAGCGTGCCGAGGATCGAAATCGTAAGTAATGAATACCGCCGTTCCTATGCAGGTGGCGGATAGTCCGAGGGCCAGCTGGACTAATGAGTTTGCCGAATTAAGTCGGCAACTTGACATGGCGGATGCTGATATCGCACTTGTCAACCAGCGACTTGACAAGTCGCAAGGTAAATAAATTCTCCGCAGTCGCTTTATTTAAGGGGGTCAAAGCCCTCCTCTAATAAATTTTGTGATGTTGTACAGACGGTGCTGCTGCCGTGGAGAGCCTTCGGGCCGAACTTGCTCGAGCTAAGGAGCAAGCCCGAAGGAGTGACGCGGCTGCCTCGAGGGCAGCCGAAGAGTTGCAAGTCGAAAAAGGTCGCGACCGCCTAAGCAAGGCGAGGTGGCGAATTGGCCATGAAAGTAAAGGATGCTACCGACCGCAATGAGGCTCTTGAAAAGGAGCACTTATCGAGCGGGAAGACCTGAAAAAGGCCACCGGTTAAGGATGCCCGCACCGCAATGCGGGCTATGAAGGAGGAACCGCGCCAGTCGGAAATATCGTGGTGGCAAGCCTTTCTTGCTGCGCCGCCGGTTTATGGATGGGAAGTATGCTCAATTTGAGAGGCTGTGGAGTCCGGAGGATCCGTACATGGATTTGGCTGCAAGTGCGGCCGATGCCATTAAGCACTTCCAGAGCCAGGAGGATCACGAGACGGAATATCTGTATTGGTCTCAATTCCACAGTCCGGATCGCTCACTTCCATTGACAGACCGGCTGGCCGAATGGGCCGAGCTAAATAGATTGTCCAGACTTGCCATGACTGACATCGTGGCCCATGTATGGCCAGAGAGGTCCAAGGCGACGAGCTACTTCGGCTTACTACAGCAATTCCTTGGAGCGGTGCCACATATAAAGGAGATGAAGTGGTCGGCCTGCATAGAGGGCGCGCAGATGGCTCTTGCCCGTGTGAAGGTGCACTGTCCAGAGATGGACGCCACCGCTGTTGCTGCCAGGTTCGATGAAGACCGCTCCTCGCCGAGCACTATTTCGGGAAGTTATGCGTGGCGCTTCGTGTAATAGAGTCGCAGTGCTCAAGAATGTAACGCTCAAATGAACGATTAGCTTGTAAATCGATGATTATATTATAACGCTTTTTATACTTGTGCGCCCAAGTAGAAAAACTTCCCCTGGCGGCCGCCACGATACTTGTGTATAACTTGAAAGATGGCAGTTCGGCTTCAGCCCCACGCACAAGGTGCTGGGGTGTTCGCAAAATAGCGCGTTTTCACACTTAATCCGACGCCTCGGTCCGTTATAAGGAGGTGGTAGCATAGCGAACGAGGCAATCCGGACTATAATGCTTTATCACTTTCACTTAGCCAGTGGAGCTCGACGGTGGGGCTACGATATAGCCCCTGGTGGCTTTGCCCTTCTCCGAAGTCGGAGCGCGTATGCCTGACCGGGAAACGGCCCTTCGTCAAAGCGGGGAATTCTAAACATTCCGATAGTCGATCGAGTGGCTGACCAGTCTCTCGGCAGATCATAATGACAGTTTTCGGCTTTCTCTACTTAGGTGCTCGCCAAATTAACGGGGCACAATCGCAGAGTTCTCCGGTGCCGTTAGCGATGATCTGAACGAAGGCAGCAAAACACAGAGCCGGCAAACCCAACATTTGACCAAAGACATGATTCGAGCTGATGCATATAATGCCTAACTCGAGACGCCAACACTCGCTAAGGTGTTTGGTCTTTATAGTAATGGGCGAATGATGCCCTAAGCCCCTAGTGTCTGTGTACGGGCATGGTCTTCGACGCAGCCGATGCCAAAGCGCCAGTTCGCTTTGGCTATAGGAAGAAACCAAGGAGAATAACAACAAGAGACAGTAAAAAAGGTTTACGCAGGTCTTAATCAAAAGAATCCTCACAACGGGTCCTTACCGCATGTCTACTACTGTGTCTCCGCTATACCGTTATCCGGACGGATATGCACATTGTTCATCTCAGAAAAGAGAGGAACGCTTAGTTTTAAAAACAATTCGTATAAAATATTAGAAATATAATAATTAAAGCGGGTTTGTATGAACCCGCGGTTATTTTAGCGCGCAGCCCCCGTGAAGGGGTATGCGGCTAGGGAGCCCTAGCCCATCGACGCCGGATTCGTTTATCCAAGTCCGGGTCTTTATGACCTCGCAGACTAAAATTACGCCGCTGGACCGGCATCTTGAGTGTAAGAGACGCGTAATGCAAGATGGCGTTGAAGCGGACAAAAGCCTTTCGCCCCAAGAGTGCTTGATATTCAATTTCAAATGGGACGATGTGAAAATTAATTTTTCGCCGAGAATTGTTCGCGATCCAACACGACTTCTAGTAATATAGAGCCCGTGCACTTGGCGAATGGCTCGCGCCACTCCTTTGAAGGAAGTGCGGCTGTGTCAATTTTGGTAGGGTTCATCCTCATCCTTCGGATTGTGTTTGAATATAGCAGGTTTAAGTCACCGCCTCCGCCCATTAGGACGCTGGCAAATTGTAATCCGCCTATTATGGGATTCAATATCGTGAGTCCGCCCTCGCTTGAACGCTTCGAATAGTCCAGTGGTCGAAAGTGATTGGTTTAGATATCCAATCTCTAAGGTCCGCTGGGTTGGACCGGGCGAAGCTCTTTTTAGAAAGTGCCGCACTATTTTTCCGTATTCTCACATGAAGTGAGTTTACCGCTTTGACCCTTTGTGGGAAAGTCTTTTGTTTTCCGGTGCTCTGCTGGTGGGGTTTATCTTCTTCGCTTGACGTGTCGAGCCCCTTGTGTTCGCATTTAGTCGGCCGGACTGTTTAAAACCCAACAATCCCCTGTGGGTGTGATTTGCGTGGCTTCCGGTACCGTGGATTTGGCATATCCGACCCAAAATTTTGTTTGTTGGAAAATTCGCCACCGTCATCCTTAAGAGGCTGTGTTTTATTATTGGGCCGCGAGCTTTTCAATCCGCGCGTTGACCGCCGCGCTTTTGGCTTTTTCTTTATTCCGCGCTGCTTTTTTCGCTACCGTGATTTTCCATTTCCATCTCTTATCTCGGATGTACTTGGGTCGCTGGTGCTGCTTCTTGCTAGTTAGTTATCCTCTCCCGCATGAAGCGGGTCATGAGGCTTGTTAGTGCGGACATTGTCCTCGGTTTCTCTTGACCGAGGTGCTGGTGAGCCATTCGTCTCGGACATTGTGCTTGAAAGCTGCTAAGGCTTCAAGGTCCTGGACAATGACTATTTGGTTCTTTTTGGTAAGAAACCTGTTCCAGAATTCCGCACGACTCTCCGGCTGTTGAGTAATATGACTTAGATCATCTCAGATCCGGAGGACGGACATAAGTCCCTTGAAAATTCGCCTAAACGCGCCCTCGAGCTCTTCCCAACTTCCAACAAGTTTTCTGGGAGGCTTTTGAGCCAATGACGGGCTGGCCCTTTGAGCTTGAGGGTAGATATTTTATGGCGTGAGATCGCCTCCTCTTGCCATGTGTATATGTAGTATATAATCTTCTATCCCGACCTGTGGTCTGTTGTTCCATCATAGGCCTCTATGTTTATGGGTTTAAACCCTGCTGGGAATTCATGGTCCAGCACCTCATCGGTGAAACATAGTGGGTGTGCGGCACCCCTGTACTTGTATGTGCCGCTATCATCGGACACTTGACGTGTTACTCTACTTCCTGGGGCCTTATTTTTGGGTCCGTAGATGGACCTGGCTGGGCCCTTTGACGTGGAGGCTCTATGGCCTCCTCGTGGTCTCGTAGC
Source organism: Aegilops speltoides (assembly GCA_021437245.1). Taxonomy (NCBI): domain Eukaryota; kingdom Viridiplantae; phylum Streptophyta; class Magnoliopsida; order Poales; family Poaceae; genus Aegilops; species Aegilops speltoides. Next base: position 203,575 of record JAHHZJ010002451.1, read on the forward strand.
AGCTTACGCCTGTAGCTCTTCGATTGGTGGTCATTGCCGATTGATCCGCGGTTTTGAGCATTTTGCTCCATCTCATTCTCGAGTGTGTCTTCCGCTGTTTTGAGCTTCCGCTTCCTTCTTCAGCTTCTTTGTCTGTGGCGATGAGCCCGCGCTTAAAAAGCTCTTGTTTGACGGGTCTCGGCACGACGAGTGTTCGCCGTCACCGAGGCTTGCTTCTTGCCTTCGGAGGGAGGTACGAGTTATGCTCCTCAACCTCTCGGCTCGCCGCCGCCTCGTGAGGGCTTGCTTCTCGCATCCTCC